>JAWQRP010002775.1:0-14744 GCA_033557875.1 Quadriops clusia | reverse complement strand
TGTTAACATAGAATTTTACATGAATAAATTTATGCACCTGTTCAGGTAAACTACCTGTTCCCGTTGGGTGATTAAGTCTAAATGTTCGAAACTTATTTCTATATTGGTAAAATGCATCCTTGCAAAAGTCCACGTTCAATAGACTTTTCTAGGCTTTTTGCCAACTTTTGAGCGGTTTTGCCCCATAGTGGGGTGGCTCAAAACTCATTACGAGGACATCCCGAGGCAAAGAAATACTTCAAGACTCGAAAGAGGAAACGAACAGCTTTTTGATCAAGAGCAAGAGAGATGTATACACACAAAAGACTCTATTTAAACAAAATAACCAAAATTTGTTACATGTGCATGTGCCGCCTAGTACCAATTGTGACAGAAATTGGTAGCAAGGATTTTTGATCTTCTTAGGTATACAGAATCCGCAAATTTACGCGTATATGCGTGTGTATTTTGAACAAACATATTATATTGTTATTATTTATTCAATAAATAAGAGAATAAAACGTTTTAAACCAAGTATAATAACCAAAGACATTTAAAATGAACTCACCCTTATTCCTTCGACCGTCCATTTCTTTTATACTTTCATTTATTAAGTCCTCACTTTAACCTCACGTTATTTAATCGTATATTTAAACCCGTTAAATTTATATTTATAAACATTACATTCATATTTAAAGCCCAAAACACTTAACTTTGTTGCTATTTTGATTGTTTATACAAAATAAAAACACTCGCGACAATGACAGGCGTCCATATTGCAAACTTGAATCCAAGCAGATAAAGTAGGCGCCTTCTGTAGCCGGAACTTAGCGGCGTTGCGAACCAATTAGAGCGACCTTCCTTTCTGTCAAACAGGCAAACAATTCTTTTCCGCTATGGCCCCTACGTAAGTACACTTTTACTCTACAAATCTTTAATCATCGGCTTTATTCGTTGTTTTTATTCCAAATTAACTAATATAAAGGACTCTCTGAGCGGTATTTTACTAATTGCCACAAATATTTCCTATTTCTTAACATAAGAATTGGATGAAAATGTTTATACATGCTTTGCATTGTTTATAGGTTATATGTCAGGTCACAATAAATTGCTAAAACATAATAATAAAAATTTACATTCTGATTTGATGTCTTTTAATTTTGCATTCTAGTATTATTAAGTTATTGTAATTTTTGTTTTATTATAAAATTTTGTACTATTAGTTTTAAAAACCTATCGTAAGATACAATATTTACCTTAGTTTGAACTATTGGAGTAAAGGTAATTTTCTTTTTGCATTTTCTAGAGATAAGAAAGCGAAGGAAGCGAAGAAGCTTCCGGCTGTTCCGGAGTCTGTTTTGAAGCACCGCAAGAGGCGAGATGCCGCCAAGACGATCAAGTTGCAGTTGGTGGTGAAGAAGCGCAAGGTGGATATCAAGAAGAGGAAAGAAATTTTCAAGAGGGCTGAGAAGTACGTTAAGGAATATGCCCTTAAGGACCGCGAAGAAATCCGGCTTAACAGGCAGGCGAAGACCTTGAAGAACTATTATATCCCTGCCGAGGCTAAATTGGCGTTTGTTGTCCGTATTAGAGGGTAAGTTTACTTCTATTTTATAATAGTTTTAGCTTTGATAAAGTTTTAACTTATTTACGATATTAATATGAGCGTTTACGATATTAATATGAGCGTTTACGATATTAATATGAGCGTTTACGATATTAATAACGCGAAGTTATTTATTCATTCAAAGATAAATTTGGTTTAATGTTTATCCTGGTTATTAATTTTAATTTATTTTAGTTTGTAAATACAACTGTTAATTAGAAATTCTCTATCATTGAAAATTACTATTCGTATTTATTTGATTTTTCTAATTTTGTTCTATTAATTCTCTTTAATACATACAAATAAACAATAATATTTGTTCTTAAAAGTCATAGAGTAAGGCTTATAACAGCCTACGTATATGCATAGTACATGATTGAAGGGTTGCATATGTTGAAGTAAAGGAATGATTCGTTCACTACAGCATATGCAACCATTCAATCATGTACTATGCATATGGGCCGTTATATGCCCTTCTGAATTTTGTAATTCTAATTAAGTTTTCTAATTTTTTAATTCTAATTAGCTTTTCTAATTTTGTAATTCTAATTAATTTTTCTAATTTTGTAATTCTAATTAATATTTTAATTTTGTAATTCTAATTAATTTTTCTAATTTTATAATTCTAATTAATTTTTGTAATTCTGTAATTCTATTTACTTACCTTATTCTTATCTCTTCTACAGTATTAACCGTGTAGCCCCAAAGGTCCGCAAAGTACTCCAGTTGTTCCGTCTCCGTCAAATCAACAACGGCGTCTTCGTCAAGTTGAATAAGGCGACGATCAACATGTTGCGCATCTGTGAGCCCTACATCACATGGGGCTACCCTAACCTCAAATCCGTGAAGGAATTAGTCTACAAACGAGGTTACGTAAAGGTCAAGGGCCAACGGGTGGCCATCACCAGCAATGACCTCATCGAGGAGAAGCTCGGTAAAGTCGGGATCATTTGTACCGAGGACTTGATCCATGAAGTCTTCACAGTTGGGCCCCGTTTCAAGTACGCCTCTAACTTCCTCTGGCCGTTCAAGGTTCGTACATTTTCTAGTTTTAAGGCTTGAGCTTAAACTAAGAATAATTTAGTATAATAATAAAAAAATTAATAATATAATATGAAATGATTTCGTAACTAAACAAATTTCTCATTTTGTAGCTTAACACACCGACAGGCGGATGGCGCAAGAAGACCAACCATTACGTTGAGGGAGGCGACTTCGGTAACCGAGAAGACAAAATCAATGAACTGCTTAGGCGTATGGTTTAATTATGACGTTTTTCAATTGAATAAAATAATTTAAAAAACAATTCAAATTTGAATCTGACCCACTTTACCTGTTTACCCCTACACAAGACATCAAGGTATGTAAATAATAATACTACAGAGTAACTCTGTGATAATACATATCTAAAAAAAACGATAAAATTAATATTAAAAAACGATCAAATTAATATTAACAAACGATAAAATTGATATTAACAAACGATAAAATTGATATTAAAAAATGATAAAATTAATATTAACAAACGATAAAATTGACATTATCAAACGATAAAATTGATATTAAAAAACGATAAAATTAATATTAAAAAAAATGATAAAATTAATATTAACAAACGATAAAATTGATATTAAAAAACGATAAAATTAATATTAAAAAAAACGATAAAATTAATATTAAAATAACGACATAAGAATTACATATTTATTCAGTTATTATATGGTGCTACAGATATAATTAATATACATATAGATTACACACCGTAACAGAGGTGGTACAAAAAGTACTAGCCGTAAGCTAAAAAGGCTTGTATAAAAAATATCGTTACCCTAAGAGGACGAAACAGTACAGTGTTAAAGCAACTTAGTTTCTAGGATATGTAAAAACAAAACTTCCTTTATTAAAGTTCGCATATAGACATTCAACAAACATTATAAGTACGTAAGATTACTATTAAGCCTACGATCGAATGATATAAAAATGTCTTAATTTATAGTTCATACAGTTTATATACAGACGAAATGCTTTCTCTGGTATATTGCATAACCTTAATTAACTACCATTTATTATGCGTACAATGGTATTTTACGAGTACAAAATTAAACTAAGTTTTTTTTATTCGGAAATTTGGAATAGTTTACGTACGTATTTTTCTGCACCGACATTGCACTCACCATTTCAATTTCCTGGTGGAATTTATTTTTTGAATTTAAGTACATATGGCTTAAGGACACGACAACAAAAAAAGGGGAAACTAATAATTGACTAAAATCATCAATTGACTACTATCGTCAATTGACTATCCTCAATTGACTACTATCGTCAATTGACTCCTTATGTCAATTGACTACTATTGTCAATTGACTAAAATCATCAATTGACTACTATCGTCAATTGACTACTGTCGTCAATTGACTGCTATCGTCAATAGAGTAATAGTATCAATTCATCTAAAACATTATTATAAATGGCGATTTCACCAGGTGAAAATTAATTTAAAATTTCATGGTTGCTTTTTATAATTACGTATATGTACAATAACTATTAAAAACTTATACTACGTTCCTTTATTACACGAGTTGTAAAAAATGTGTGCAGTTTGGCCTATTTGTTGTTTATTTTTATGTATTTAGCCTATTGTTTATTTGGCCTATTTTTTTGGATATTTGGCTTTTATTTTGGCCTATCTATTTTAGTTAGTAAATGATGTTACATATATGTGGCGATCACATATACGTGCCAATCGCATATACATGACGATCACATATACGTGACAATCGCATATACGTGACGATCACATATACGTGACAATCGCATATACGTGACGATCACATATACGTGACAATCGCATATACATGACAATCACATACAGGGTGTTCAGATGAATATGTAATGCAAAAAACGCGGCGTTGTTTGATCTACAAAGAGACGGCAAAAGAGCGCCAAAGAAGCGACAGTTTTTATGTTACACATTCATCTTAATACCCTTTATATGACAATCACATATAGATGACACTAGCATATATGTGTCAATCGCATGTATGTGTCAATCGCATATATGTGACAATCGCATATATGTGACAATCACATATGTGACTATCATATATGTGACGATCATATATGTGACGATCGCATAATAGACAATGTATAAAATTCTAAATGGGTAAATCGTTAACAATACAAATGATATTTAATCATTGAAGGCCCTTTTTGGCAGTTTGGCGGCAACGTTTTGTGTATAATTCCAGCTAAAGTTGTATAAATTGCGTCTTTGTCAAATGCATACGTTTCGGTATTAAAATGATAATATTATTACAATAATAATAATAATATTATGCTAGTAATATTACGTTAATAGTAATATTAAGTTAATAATAATATTACGTTAATAATATTATGTTGATAATATTACGATAATAATATTACGTAAATAATAATATTACGATAATAATATTACGTAAATAATAATATTACGATAATAATATTACGTAAATAATAATATTACGATAATAATATTACGTAAATAATAATATTACATTAATAATAATATTACAATAATGATAATAATAAATACATGTACGCGAGTAAAAATAAATAACAAAAGTTACAGTGTAAACGAATTATCATAAATTATATTGTTTTCTCTGTAAGTCTACATCGTACTTTAATATTCCCACTTTGTGGCGTGATCAATACTGGAGTCTCCTAAGTGGAAAGACCCGTTCTTGCTAGCGGTGAGGTAGTTTCCGTTGACGGATTTGATGCAAAGACGAGTCGGCTCTCTGAGTTCCAAATAGAAGCCTTCGGGATTGTCGGAATCGGCTGTCACGCCTTCGCTGTCGACGTGCCAGTATTTGCCATTTTGCCCTAAAATAATAGACGATTAATTTTTTTTAACAATTAAAATTGTTATAATTAAAATTAATATAATTAAAATTGTTATAAATAAAATTAATATAATTAAAATTGTTATAATTAAAATTAATATAATTACAATTAATTTAATTATATTATTTATTAATTATTTTTATATGCCAAGGGAGATAGACAACATATTATTCCCAAGAATTCATTAATTAATAATTTATTGTTAATAATTTATTATTAGAAATTCGAGAGAATAATACATGTATAAATCCCGAGTGTATATACAAAAATTTTCTCCCGAGCGTTTATAATTAGTTTGTAAAACATAAAATTAAATAAAAGTTTTCCATTTTAAATAATGTAGTTCGATAGTTATTTCAGATTTCTTATGTTGGTAGCCACTCGACATTGTATAAGGGATATGTCATTTTTGACAGTTTGAGGTTATTTGTTTGTTATTCTAGTAACTATAATCACTCTATGCTATAATTCTGTGCTATAGTGTTGATTTGTGCTATAATACATAGACACAAAGATATCTAGATAATAATGCTCGGTATTACAGTTTAATTTTAATAATAATAATTCATAAAAAATAGTTAATAATTAATTAATTTTAGGTAAAAAGTAGACGACTAAAGTACAAATTACACCCGCTCGGTAGAAAATGTATTTAAATTATATTATGTATATGCAGGAAAATAAAAAAAAAACGCAGTTCCTGATAATATATGTTTTTCATAATCAAAAGGGGACCGGTTTCGTTCTTTTGGGCATCATCAGGCTTCTGGGAAATGTTCAGAGGATATTACAAAGGGTTCTGCAATAATGTAGAATTGACAAAATGGTCAATATGTATAAAAAAGCAAATCATAAAATTTAGATAACTTTAGATTAAAATTATGAGTAAAAGATAATATTATAAATAAAGGATAAAATTATAAATAAAGGATAAAATTATAAATAAAGGATAAAATTATAAATAAAGGATAAAATTATAAATAAAGGATAAAATTATAAATAAAGGATAAAATTATGAATAAAAGGTAAAATTATAACTTACTTGTGGTCTAAAATCTTATAAACAGCATAGTAGGAAATAACGATACTAAACGTCTCACTGTCGTAAAAAATTAAAAAAAAAAGAAGACCAATTATTGCCCGGCATTGCAATTTTTTTATGAAAACGGCATCTATTTTAAAGTTTTTTTTTACATATATGGAGTTTTAAACAAACACATTTCCATGTTAAATCCGTAATAATGCTGGAAAATGTTTATAATGAAGCACTAAAATATAGATACTTTAGAAATTTAGATTTGGGATCTGTCAAGTTGCGGCATTGTATATATATATTTATATTTACATGTATATATATATATTTGTATATATTCTCACTATATACTAAAAAAAATTAAGGGCATTTTTACAATATATTATAACAAAAAGTATTTTTTATACGACTTTTTGGTGTAAAAATATTAATTGCATTCATTATTTGAGTGTTTATTTTGATATAAGTTTTGGTATTTATTGTAAATCTTATTCCCGATTTAAATCACTACTGATTTTTTTACTACTCTGTTATTTTACGTTTCCCAATTTTATACAATGATATAAATCTTACCTTTGAAGTAAACAACTCCCTTTTCGGCCCGCTCAACTTGTATGGTCTCATACGTAGCCTTATTGCACTCCAACTTCGGATTGCCCTGCGACTTGTAACCAACAAATCCTTGCTCACTCTTTAGCACCAAAATTGGTCGGTTAACGAGATAGAAGAAGTATTTGCAAGTCTCATCTACGGAATCCGATGTGGCGTAAAGATGGCCGGAACGTTTTGTTATCACATATCGCCCATTGTTGGCACGGAATGCAACAGAGCCGTCGTTTTGCCAGACTAAGTCGAAGAGGGCATTGGAAGACCTGAAAGAACGTTAAAAATTGTTTAGAATAAATATTCATATCAATAGGACACATATTAGGCATTAGCCAAAAGTGGGGTTAAGTTAGGCAACCAGCTTGTCAGGGTGCGCGAGAGTATGTCTGGTTGCCTATATGCATGTTTTTTTTTTAAATTATTATTATATAGCACCACAAATATCTGTGATAGCACATAAATATCTGATACTAAGCTAATTATAATATAGTAAATTATAATAGTTATGTATTAAGTTATATCGGTTGTTAGTAAGGTAAAACAGTTATTAGTAAATTATTTAGTTATTATTGTAAATGTATGTACCTTTTATCGCCAGCAGCTTGTATACCTCCTCCGGTTTCTAAGGTCCAATATCTATCCTGCATTGTCCTTATATACCATCGCTTTGTGCTCCAATCAAACTCAAGCTGGAATGTCTCATGATCGGAAATTTCATCCTGATTGGCTGTCACATCGACACCTGGAACATAAAAAAAATGTTTTAGTAAGTTTGAAATAAAATTTTTTAGTAAGTTTTAAATAAAATTTGAACTAAGAATGTGTTTTCAAAACAGTTGAGAAATGTTTTTTCAAAACAGTAGAAAAATGTTTTTACTCTATAAAAAACTCATATATCACTCCAAAATAATATGTTTCACAAAGTTTTATATGAAATACGTATTTTACTAAAAATTGCTATACGAAATAAACCAAAAATACTTATAAAAATTCCATACAAAAAATACATCTAAAAACCCATACAAAAAATCCATATACATATTTATGCAAACCAGCTAGCTCTTTGAACCCTTCTTTCGCATATTTAATAAATCCTCGTCATCAGACGACACTTAACTCAATTATACGTGCAATTACAATTCAGATGAATATCGTGAACGCTTTCCATGTTCGCTGGCATTTAATTAATGACCACGCCGTTTACTGCAGTAATTGCTGTATGAAATTAATCTGCAATGAAATCGCCAACAATTAAAGGCGAATGCATAAATCGCGCACTCCATGGAATACACCGGGTGTTCGACGGACATGGGGAGGTCAAAGCACTCTTTGTCTTTGGGGCTGCTGCTGTGCTTGGTCTAGCATGCCGTGGCGAAGACTTATGCGAACGTGTTACACAACATTTGCGAAATTATTCGCTTGCGCAAATTTATTGTTCCTGTTATTACGAAGATGTTTCTGCTAATGCAGAAATATTTCTGTTAACGCAGAAATATTTCTGTTAATGCACAAATATTTCTGTTAATGCAGAAACATTTCTGTTAATGCAGAAACATTTCTATTAATGCAGAAATATTTCTTTTTATGCAGAAATATTAATGGTCGTAAAATATGCATATTTCACTAAAGGCTACATAGCTTGCAATTATATCTACTTTCATACTACGAAATTGTATACATTATTTAATACATAGTAAATTAAATATCAAAAATCTAAATTTCTCCTATTATGAACCTTTCCAATGGGCACGTCACGGAAACGTAAGCGAGCAGCTGTTGATGAAAAAATGAATTTTGAAATACTTATATAGTTAAGCGCGCAAAACTTTTGTCGCCAAGTACACTATCCGTCAATTCAGTTTGACATTTCAATAAGGTTAATAAGCGCCATCTAGCGGAGTACTTTTTAATCACTTATAAATCAATGCAATCCGCCTCGAATCGAATTGTGTGCTTGGGGACAAAGGTTTTGCGTGATTATCATTGGAGATTACGCAAGAATAAATCTGAGCTTTTATTTCTCTGGTTTTTATCACATATCTTGTTTTATCAAATTACTATAGTAATAAGGTATACCTGATGAATATGCATCATCCTCAAGGCTTCATAATATAATACACAATTGGAGGGAGTGCATAATTAACCCATTAGGGTTAAATGTTAATTTAATAGCGATCTTATCTGCTGCATTATCTGCAATCTGATTTCTTCAATTAAACCAACATTTAGCCTGCCCCGATTTTTTCAAATAAATTACTCTTTCATTGTGTACGGGCGCTTTATTGTGAACTTTAGTGGGCGGCTCAAGCTTGCAATTTATTTCACGGGTTATTTATTATGCATGTAATGGACGGGTGTACCTTTAGTAACAAACCAGTAAACATGTAACTGTTCGCAAAATATTAATATTTAATAGACTTGTGAATATTAATATATAATATATATTAATATTAATATATAATATATAATGTAATTGTGAATACTAATCTTTAATACTGTTGGTAATACCAACAATATTGAAATATTGTTGTTATTTAATACAGTTGTTATTTAGTACTGTTACAATTTAATGTAAATGTGAGTGCCCCGCATAAGTGTATGTGATTTTAATGCAAGCAAATGATGCCACATAAATAATAACAGAAAATAAAATTACATACATACTTTAGTACGCATTATACCTGCAAATATAACATGTTCTTGTCCGAGCGAAATGAAGTGGCTTGAGTGCCCCCAGTGATGTTGTTGGACGTTTTTATCAAGTCCTCGGTGCTTTAATGCGGAAGAATTTATAGAGGACAGAGTGGCAGCCTTTGCAAATCCCATTTAACCTGACTATTAAAGCTATTTATTAAGGTAACCCATTGTGCGTCGAGTCGTTTAATCAGCTAAGCTCGGCTAATTTTTATTAATGGCAGTAACTGTATAGCTACGTATCCATTATTATCGAGCAGGATAATAATACATGTTGCCTTCGAGCGACTCGTTGGAATAAAAAATACTTGACTGCATAAAAGGGGTTCTTAGAGCAAGTTAAGAGAGTTCTTATATACTGCAAATTAAGAAAGTTATTATACCTATGCAGCAAGTAAAGAAAGTTATTATATGTAGCAAATTAAGAGAGTTATTTGAACCTAATTTTCTAGGTATATACACAAAGGACTTACATTACAACCTAAGATTTTTTTATAACCTTATTTTTTTATTATTTTCTTTTACAGGGAATTAGTAAGATTTTTTTGAGCAGCAATAATAATAATAATAAGGAGCAACTGGAAACCAGTTGGAAGGGTTTGGATACGAAAATAACTGCATGAGCACGCGACGAATTCCAAATAAAAACTATACAACCGGAAAAGTCCAAAGTAATGTCTTTGTAACGTAACATGCGGGGCACGGAGGAGAAGAAAAAAGTCTCAAAGCAAATACTTGTCTCCTTATACACTTTTACGCAATTCTCTCGTCTCTAACGCGTCTTTTTGCGCATTTACGTATAGTCTCACCTTAGAGAAAAGGATTTGCCTTTTAGAGGCGCGATACGAATCTAATCGATCAATAGACAAAAAATCTATAAATAAAAGAAATCTATAAATTATTAATAAATAAATCAATGAATAAATAAATCAACGAATAAATAGATCAACAAATAAATAAACTGACTGTTAAATAAATTGGAAGTTTTTCCTTCCTGGAGGTCTGCGCTCGACAAGTTTCGTTTTCGAGCGTCCGCGAAGGAGGTCAAAGTGTTAATCCGGTGGCCCGGAGGTGCGACATCTGCAGAGCGGCGAAACTCGGCTCAATTTCCGATGCAATGTGTTGTATGTGCCTATAACCTCCGCATCGAAGAGGTGTACCGTTGAATGTTTATTGGAGTGAGCATCGCTTCGTGCACTGGCCAATGGACAGCTCGATTTGGGGTCATTGAACGTCCTTTGAGTGGCCAAGAACAACTCCATTTGCGATGCAGAAATGCTCCTGATGCACTCGCATACCAGAACAAATAGCCCAAGAAATGGCCATCAACTTGCCCCCATAAACAAAAAGGTGGCAAGTGTCAAATCTGCTAATGGGCATTCCCATTTGAACGCTCAGTATACTATAAGCACATATGTGCTATAACCAAAGTTTGCTATAACCAAAGTTTGCTATATGTAGGTATACACAGAGATGCAAAATAAAGATATAGAAAGTCCCCAAAACCAGAAACGATTTACATAACTACGTAATTTAGATTAATAAGGAAACACCCAAAAAATAATTTGAATTCCAAAAGCACTCCCAAGTTGTCTATTGTCTGTTGTAAACATCTTCGCAGGTACAACAACAGACTATTCATTATTCACTAACGACCATCGTGGGATCAACCTGGCCGTTTATGGAGTTTAACATTATTTTATCCTGTTTAGCAGAATTCTCTTCTGTTTGAAACTATTCTCTTCCACTTAGCATTATTGTTAAGGTGTTGTGCTGACTGTTTCCTGAAAAGTAGCTTCGTAAAGCCGTAACTTTTTACACTTGAAAACAAACAGACCATTTTAGTTATTCTTTTATGATGATGTTGTGTTATTTTTTCGTTTATTCAAGAGAAGAGAAATTCAAAAACTACTCTCATGATTATAATTAATAATTCTTCTTGTTAGTCACAGAAGTGTAACAGATCGCAGCAGGACAGCCTAGAAGATACGCACATATCTATAGGTTAGACTGCATTATTTAAATCCGAATGGTCATAAACCAGAGTTTAATAGTAATAATAGTAATAATAATAGTAGTAATAATAATAATAGTAGTAGTAATAATAATAAAATTTACTGGACAGAAAGTTGGTCACTACCTTCCCGTTAAACGCCCAGTATTTATGTTTACCCCCTTAATGTATAATTGGCGTCAAATAAGCTAAGTTATCTGTGGTTTAAGTCATCTTGATCACATATAAATTTGATGCAAGTTTAATACGTACACCTGTGCACGTTTAATTTGAACACTTATTTGCATCTTAGAAGTTTATTATTTGTACATACCATTCTGTGTATTCGTATACATGAGATTTGCAGCACCGTATCTAATGCATAATGCTAAGATAATGCGATGATCCAGATTCTCAGGTGCGTACGTGCCATCAATTTCGTGTTAAGTATTATCACTTATATGTGGCGCTATTTCTTACATGTACCATAGTTTTTCGCAACATGCCTTGCCAACACGATCGGCCTGCGGCCTTTTCATACTCAAATTTACGTCAAGAGGTTGCACGGCACATTAAAGGTATTTTTATTATATCTACTATTATATTGTTATAATTATTTATTATTATTATATTATAATTATTTTATTATTATAATATTATAATTATTTTATTATCATAATATTATAATTATTTTATTATCATAATATTATAATTATTTTATTATTATAATATTCTCAATAGACTCAATTAGTTCTTTTTTAATACTATTTAATTTTTTACCAAGTCATATTAACTAGCTTTTGCAATAAGTTACTGTTGAAGTGAAATTTTTACCTGCGTAGGTAACATTAATTAAAAAATACAAAGTAATAACATTTTAGAAGATACTTAGTTTCCTTTAAATTTTAAAATAACAACTCAAATTTCAAGTACAAGTAAATAATACAAGAAATAATTAAGAACCTACAGTATTTTGTCAGCTCCTTTGATTTCTCAATTTATAATGTCCTTATTATAACAACATTATATATAATGTCCTTATTTATTAAGTGAAGGGCAAGTAGTTTACACCCAGAAAATTTCACTATAATTATAAGCCACTGCCAAAGAATATTTTTGTTAAAAAAAGAATTTTTTCTCAATGTTCGCGAATATTTAAATACGCAATTCGCGAATAATTAAATACGCAATTCGCGAATGTTTAAATACCCAATTCGCGAATAATTAAATACGCAATTCGCGACTAATTAAATACGCAATTCGCGAATGTTTATATACCCAATTCGCGAATAATTAAATACGCAATTCGTGAATAATTAAATACCCAATTCACGAATAATGAAACACCCAATTCGCGAATAATTAAATGCGCAATTCGCGAAAGTGGAATTATTGTTGCATTTCTATAATCGCGAATAATCGAAACTCTCGAATGTTAAATTCGCGAATGTCGACAGATTACTGTAGGTACAAATGTGTATGAACGCGTAATGAAAAATTTCTTTAAAAAAATGATCATTTCTAAGAAAAGTCGAGGTCGATATATATATATCAGAGAGTGCTTCACATTTAATAAGAGTTATATTGAAATTAAAATATAATTTTTTAGAAAAAATCGTTTTTATTTAATTTAGTATAATGGTTATTTATGGTAAATCCTGTATAGAAATAATGTGAAAAAATAAGTGAATATTAAAAAAAATAATTTAGTTTATTGACAGTGCATAATAATAAAATTCTTAATATATTATAATAAAAATTTTAATATATTATAATAAAAATTTTAATATATTATCATAGACAAAAGAATATAAACTGGCGTCCAAAATTAAAAGAACACCTACGAGCGAGCGAATATTTCGGTCATTTTCAAAACTGTGTAACTCCGAGAATAATGATCATACGAAAATCCTTTGCATAGCATTTTCAAGGAAAAATCTCTCTACTTTTTGATTCTGTAAGTTAAAAGTTTCTATTTTGAAAGGAACGCTAATTTTTTATTTGAGAAACGGGAAAGAAAAATTTTTGTTAAACTTTCTCAAAATTTAAACAAGTCCACGGACTTCAATAATTTCTTTCGATCAATTTCTCCAAATGCATTTTGTAGTGTGAACATTTCTCTATGTGTTCCAGTTTAATTCATTTTTCTGTGACAATTTTTAACGAAGTTATTGACGATTAAAGAAAAAATCGCACTCTTGACTTTTAACTGTCAAAACTTCCGATAGCAAAGGGCAATATGCATTTAGTGTGCGGCATAAGAAACACTATAAAATAATTTATAACGCCATTGAGTTTAGTTTTTCATAAACTGACTTTTTTACAAGGTAAATTTTGTTCAAAAATGATGCTGAAATTTACGAATTTGCAGGGTCGTATAAAAACGGCCGACACGCATTAACGATATCATTGCAATGTTTACGTTATTTACAAGCAAAAACTATAATTAAAACATGTACAACATTTCAAAACGATCAAAAATTGTATTCCTTCGGAAGTTATGACAGTTAAAAGTCAAGAGTCCGATTTTTTCATTAATCGTCATTAACTTCGTTAAAAATTGTCGCAGAAAAATGAATTAAAGTGGAACACATAGAGAAATGTTCACACTACAAAATGCATTTGGAGAAATTAATCGAAAAAAATTATTGAAAAAAATTATTGAAGTCCGTGGACTTGTTTAAATTTTGAGAAATTGTAACAAAAATTTTTCTTTCTCGTTTCTCACATAAAAAAATAACTTTCCTTTTAAAATAGAAACTTTTAACTTACAGAATCAAAAAGTAGAGAGATTTTTCTAAAAAATGATGCAAATAATTTTCGTAAGATCATTTTTCTCGGAGTTTTGAAAATGACCGAAATATTTGTTCGCTCGTAGGTGTTCCTTTAATTTTGGACGCCAGTTTATGTTACATCTAATCCTTTTGTCTATGATATTATAATAA
>JAWQRP010002774.1:0-14745 GCA_033557875.1 Quadriops clusia | reverse complement strand
AAATACGTCGTCCAAAGCGGTTGGTCGTTTAAAGCGGAGTCGTACTAAACGGATGTACATTCACAGTAATTTATATGAAAACCTAACGTGAGTGTATGTTTACGTCGCTAAAAACGGTTGGTCGTTACAAGCGAAGTCGTAATAAGCGGATTCCACTGTACTATTAAGGTTCTTATAAGTTTTATCTTAATTTAAATTTAATTATAGATTGGGAATATATTTATAGTAGGGGGTTAATCTGTTTGGACAATCCAGTGTAAGTTAAGGTTATTTATGTGATAATCTTGAATAGGGGTTCATAATTTAGTATAAGCTGACGGTTAAGGCAATTTTCGTTATTACTTCTGTGTATCTCCAACGCTTCTTTTATCTAGTAGTTATATTCTATGTTCAGAATAAGGGCATCTTCCTTTGTAATAGTGTATCCTGACAACAGCATGTGTCTTCCTACCTTGGAATTCACTCTATCTCTGAGATGTTCGCTGATCCTGGTGTTGAAGGTACGGCCCGTTTCTCCTATGTAAAACGCATCACATTAGGGGCAGTTAATTTTATAAATGCCTGACTTATTATAATTATCGAGTTTATCCTTGTTGTTGCTGAGCAAGAAGAATAGGTTATTTCCGTTTCTGAAGGTTAAGATAATTTTGTGTTTATGAAAGATCTCTTTGAGCACTTTAACATTGATATTACAGAAATCTATGCATCTGTAATTCGTGTTGATTTCTGTGGGTTGTGATTGAGGGACCAAGTTTAAACCACCGATGTTTGGGTGATTCCGTCTACGTATAATTTGTTTGTTCAGATTGTCCATTAGAGTGCTCGTATATCCATTATTGAGGGCAATGTTTTTACTAATGTTTAGTTCATCTTGGCATTCGGACTCTTGAAGTGGTATCCCATTAAGGCGTTAGAGCATGGATATAATAGAAGCGAGTTTGTGGGAAAAATGATGGAAGGAATCAGCAGGAATGATCACGTCTGTGAAACATTCTTTTCTATGTATTTTATAACTAAATCTTTTTAGTGTCAGGTTTCTATTGACGGTTAAGTCTAGGAAGTTAAGTTTATGTTCTTTTTCCAGTTCAAGTGTAAACTTATTAAGAACCCTAGTACCTAATGAGGCCTAGAGGTAGTGTTTTAGTAAAACGTTCACAAATAATGAAAAATCATCTTTTTTCAAAACAAGTTATATTTTCATAAAGTTAAATGAATTCGCTACCATTTAAAACAAAAAGAGTGAACATTTGTTCGAAATTGGGAGAGCTGTCACACCTCAAACCTTAGGTAGGCCTTATTTTGGCGCACCACCTTATATAATCAATCCATTCATCACCCATCAATGTTTTAGGTACTAAATATATTAAAATTATTATAAGCGATTAAATTGGCTTCGAATGAGAAATTCTCCAAAACATTTCTTTTGAGGATAAAACCACCTTTATTTTATTTTCAAAAATTTTACAACAATTTCATTTAATTTTTTGTATGTTGACACGAAAACTTTCATTCTCCGTCATTAAATCGCCAACCCACGTGGAAGCGCAAGGGTAACGACATTTTTTTGCAAAAGTAATTTTCATAAAGGAAAGCAGCAAACGGAAAACCCACGACCACTCAGTTATTAACTAAGCATATTCATCTTTGTTGGGAACTAATTGGTGAACTTTTTAACGAAGCATCAGCTGAAGTTGGGAGCTTTTTATGACGTTGCACACGTAGTGTTAATTACAAGCAGCCTCCAGCTCTCTCTCTGTTTGCTTAAGGTTGCTAAGATAGGAGGCAATTAAGTTTACTCGCATTCAGGGATTTGCATTTTATATTTTCATGCTCGTCCATTCACTTGCACCAGAAATTTTAACTAGGTAAATATGTGTACAAATTATTTTCTCGTGATGGTGAAGGTAGCAAAAAAGAACAATACATTCTTCTGTTGGCATATAACATTTTATTCGAAACAAGACGCAAATTGTCCTCCACTTTAAAATCACCAATTGTTCTGTCAACGTCTCCGAAGCAGTCAGCCAATTCAACATACGTTCGGCCCTACAATAGAAATTTTCTTTTTGCCAATTTGTTGAAAGGAATAAAACGGGCGGCAAGTGTGCTTGAAACGGTAATACAGTCTGCTACAAACGAGACTCTTTCGTTGACCCAGGGCGGCAATTTTTATTTTAAGCAACAACACGCTCCGAAGAGGTGTTATATATATCTAGATTTTTATAGACAGTTTTCATATAATTACCATAGCTAAATTTACTCAAGGGAGATTATCTAGAAAAGCGTGCGTGTAGTAAACAAGTAGAACGAGGCAAAAGCAAAGATAAACGAGTCTCCATGTTGAAACTATTAATCGTAAAATCACTGCTTGCTTATTATTGGGGAAGTCTAGAAGACGGCGCGCAAACAAAAACCCCGCCAAATGAAATTGCATAAAAGTAATTGCTGGTTTATTTCAAGTGTCAAGCTATTATGCGCATACAACGATAAAACTTCTAATTATGACTAGAAAGATTGGAGCCCCGAACGAAGGGAACGCAGCTTATCTCTCCGCGATAAAACAAAAACCGGAAGGAAAAATAGGAAATGAACCTCATCCATTATGCTCTCTTCGCTGGAGATGAAAACAACTTTAAAATGCAAAGTTTATTTTGCGGGGAGTTTTTGTCCAATCTATTTACTAATCCTATCTGCCTGAAGAGCGGTTTTGTCCACTGGCTTGTAAAACTGATGACGGAACTGATTTGCACAAAAACTACCTCGGATATAGAATGTACATCCATTAAAATAATTCCCAGGAAATGAATAGACACTGGAAATGCGGGAACTGAATTTAATAAACGATGCACTAATTTAACAAACATTCAATTTTCTTGCAAAGAACATAATCTAATGAATAAAGGACACAAGTATACAATTAATAAATTATATCATCTAAAATCAAAACTTACTCAACTAGGTTAACTGGCAATACAGCTGGACGTGATTACACATGCTATTCCAAATAACAGACATTTGAAAATCCAATGTGATAATTTTCTTATTGTATAAAAACAACAAATTAACAACAAACCATATAACCATAAATCCTCTTAAGCAAATCTAACAATTAAATCTATTAAAGTTAAGAAAAAATGCAGCTGCTACCATCACCCTCGCTGATAAGGGGGGAGGAATGGTCATTTTACCAAAACAATTATATATAGACAAAACAATAAACTTCGGAAAAGAAAATGGATTTTATAAAGTAACAAAAACCCCAATTACACACTACATAACCAAAATAAAAACAATAACTACCAAACATATTTTAATTAATGAATTGGGAGTATCTCCATTCACAAAAATCCTACCAATGAATCCTCAATTGCCTGCTTTAAAATCACAGATTAAACTACATATGGAAGGGTTCCCTATAAGACCTGCGGTAACCTTTTATAATATACTCGTCTCCTCAATCTGTAAAAAAACTAATATGAAATAACAAAGTTACTCAAAGATATAATACCCAATGATAAACTAATAATGGCATCATTTGATATCAAAAATCTTTACACTAATATACCTATAAGTGAAACTTTAGATTTATTATCAGAAAAACTACTAAAAACTAATTTAAATACAGAAAAAGTAGAGGGCATGATTAGCTTAATTGAAGGTACAATAGAATATTTTTATTTAAGTTTAACAACGAAATATTTACAATGAAAGATGGCCTTCCAATGGGGCGTAGTCTTTCCCATTTCATGGCAAATCTATTTATTGATCAAATTGAAGAAATAATTTTAAATAAACACAGTTATTTTTCGGATAGGATAATTATGTGGCAACAATATGTGGCTGATATATTTTGTATATGGGAAGGTACAAATGCGCAACTGTTAATTGAACACTGACAAAGGTAATAAGTATATTTAAAAGATTAGATTTTTTTGTCATGTAATTTATTTATGAAGTTGCACACGTGTGTGTGACCTTGTAATTTTAAATCATTTTGAAAAAATTGATATAATTTTTTATGTTTATGAGTTAATTGTAGTAATTTGATCTTTTCAGTGTCTATCGAAGGTCCTAGTTAGGACCGAAATTAGTAGCGCAGGTAAATAAATAATTAGCAAGAAAAACCTTAAAGATAAAGACAAACTGAAAACTGAACTGGGAAATTTCTTAATTGATAAAAATAACTTTTTAACCAATAAAAATAATAACAATATAGAAATAAAAACACTTGCTTCCATAAAGAAAAAAGTTAAAGATAATAACCTTATTGTTGCTAAAGCAGATAAAAATGCGGGCTTAGTTATTCTGGAGAAAGAGATTTATACGGAAAAAACAATAAATTTCCTTAAAGATAACAACATTAATAATATAAAGAAAAACCCTTTAAATAATTATTGTGAATTCCTAAGACACACATTCGAAATTTGTAAGGAAACCATAGATCAGGTTCTATATGAGAATAATAATGACCATAATATTAAGAAAGTCAATATAATGAACCCTTTGATCCCCAAAATGTACAGTACTATAAAGTTACACAAAGAAGGACACCCAATCAGACCTATCGTCTCATTCCGTGATACACCGGTCAGCAAGCTAGCCAGAATCATAACTACTAAACTACCAAATATTTTAAATTACAAACCTAAATACACCATCGCCAACACAATAGACCTCATTAATAAAATAAACCATATTAACATAGATAACAATACACGCATGCTTTCATTTTACATTGTTAATTTATACACTAACATTCCCATTACAGATATTACAAATTTAATTAACAACAAAATAGATAAAACAGAACTCAATTATACTCATAAAGATCATTTAAAAAAGCTTATTAATGCAGTTCTCAAACAAAACTTCTTCCAATTTTAAGATAATATTTATACAATTAATGAGGGTCTGCCAATGGGTTGTCTCTGTCTGGTCTATTGGCTGACATATTCATGGACGATTTTGAGGATAGGCTTTTCGGAAACCATATACTAACGAATAACATCAAATACTGGGGTCGATATGTCGATGATATATTGATAATATATAATAACACAGACGAACATTTTGTTGACACACTGTATAAATTCATTAACAACATGCATAACAATATCAAATTTACTATAGAAAATATATAATAAAATAAACTTTTTAGATATAACTATAAATAGAAATCCCACTAACTTACAATATAAAATATATAGAAAAAACACACACACAGATATAATTATTCCCAATAATTGTTTTCATCACCACAAACATAAACAAGCCGCTTTTCACTCTTTAATACACAGACTAAACAATATACCCCAAGAACAACAGGATTACAAACAAGAAACGAATATCATAAAACAAATAGCCTTTAATAATGGATTCAATCCTCATTCAATAAACACAATGATACATAGAAACACTAACATACCCAAAAAACATAATAAAGAAAACACCATTCATAGATGTCTCACATACAACAACTACAAAAGTAATAAACTAACCAATATATTTAAGAAATACAACATTGATATTGTTTATAAGACGGAGCATAACATTCTTACTCACCTCGGGAATTACAAGGATCCGACCCCCCCATTGGATAGAAGTGGCGTTTATATAATTAATTGTCATTGTGGCGCGAGCTATGTGGGAGAGACTGGTCGAAATATAAAAACAAGATTTAAATAACATCAAAGAGACATAATAAATTCAGCCATAGGTAAACATTTACATCAAAACGGACATAAAATAGATCTTAACAATGTTAAACTTCTTCATCAATGCCAGAAGGGACATAAATTGAAATTACTTGAAAATTATGAAATTGATAAACTTAGATACAACCAAAATTTAAATTGCCTCAATGAACAAGGAGACATAAATTATAGACCCCTTTATAAACTAATACTACAGGACACTGTGGCTTCGGTATAACTCGTGCGCCACCTGTATTTTTAAAGATTTAGTATGTACTTGCATTTAGAGAAAACTGTTCTATAATCACCGATTTTACTTACATACACTAAAAGATAAAGCAATCTGTACTTCAGCATCCAATAAATTCAAATACTCAGGTTTTTTATATATACCAAAAAAACATTTTATTATAAAACAGTAGTTAGCCCGAATTGTATTGTCGTGTGTATGTCCCAAGATTTTAAATTGTTGAACCACAAAGAAAGTACAGAATAAAATTAGACTCAGATAATGGATAAAAATGGAAATTTCTTACAGAATTAATATGAACATGATAGGAGGTGATGAGACTACAAGTAAGTTTATATGTATGTATTTCTTTCAACTGGTGTAAATTCTGTGACACTCCTGTAAAATAGATTTTAAATTGTGAACCCTAAAAGTAATTATATGATGCAATCATTTTAGAGGCCTGATGATACCATAGAACTGTGGCGAAACCAGTAGCCTTGTGATAAATAAAAAAACTTTGTCAGGAAGGTACTAGAAATTTTATTTCTACCATTTCAATAAATGAAATATAATCGGTCTAAATTATAGACAATTTTATATTTTGAAAATTTTATTAAAATGACCCATTTACATACTTATTAAATAGCGAAAATATGAATGTCTTACTGCCTAATACCCCAGATAACCAGATAGCTCATCTAATGCTTTTCATTAGAAATGTGAACGGTTGCCTAAGTTGCAAGAAAATTCAAAGAATAGAAGAAGAAGGAAAAACAATCAATTATGCCTGTAAGAAATGCAATGCTTTTACCAGTCTTCACGACTTATTAGAACGTCCGAAAGCCTATGACATCTTGCATCATGTTATGCCGAGCTGGTCTCAAAAATTAAAGCCTGCTAAAACTAAATAAGATACCGTTTTTAAGAAATAAAACGTTTAAATTTGACATTTATTGCCTGTAGCGCCATCTTAAAAAAGATGCCAGAACATACCCAAAAAGACGCCATTTCAGCCTTAAAACCGCAACCTTTTTCCCTATCTGATGAGCTATCTGGTTATCTGTGCTTCTATGTACAAAATAATGACTATAAATGAAAATAAATAATTTTGACAGTAATCAAAACTATATAATTTTAATGTTTGCCTCTAGATGTCGTTACCTAAAATAGGTTCATCATCAAATGCTAGATACAGTTTTCTGTAAATGTTCTCTGGCATTTTTAAATACAAAACTGCATTCCAACTTACAAAATTACATTTCAACTTAAAATATTATATTTCAACTTAAAAAATTTTCAATTAGTGTTAAAGTTTTTTCAATACCGTTTACAAAATCTTTGATGGCATATTTTTGTTCTAGGACTATCCTAAGTTGTCTCAAACATATTACGTTCTATTGGAGTGCCTGGCTCAGGACCACATGAGCTTTTTATCTACACTAGAACCACACGTATTTTTGTACATACTGTCATCAATATCGGAGGGTCTCACTGCCTTAGGTGCGCACCTGAATCTTTATACAGGTCTGTACGGCTCAGGGACACAGCATTTTAAAACTTCATCATTAGTCAGTGTTGCGTTTTGATTTGTTTCTAAACATTGGTTTTTGTTTTATCAGTAATCCAGCAAAAATATGCTACACAAAAGTGCATGATCACAAAACGTAACATGTTATTACTGCATGGCATTCGTTACGTTTTGTTCCACTTAGTGAGAATATTGTCTGATTTGGCTTTCAACGAAAACTTATATTTTCCATGAATTAAACAGTATTCGATGAAATTAAACATCAAATTGAACATGAAATTAAACATGAAATTGAACATCAAATTAAACATCAAATTGAACATTAAATTGAACGTGAAATTGAACATCAAATTAAACATCAAATTGAACATGAAATTAAATGTAAAATTCAACATGTTCTCTTGAAAAATTACGCAGTTTTATAAAATAACTTGCCGGATTACAAAATGATGAAGTTTTAATTTACAGACCCAGGTGTATTGGGATAAACCTGGCAATGTAGCTAAAAGTAGATGGTTTGTAGATTGTTTTGTTGAATATTGCGATAGGAGTTCAAAAGTTTTGCGAATTTTGTAAATATTTTCTCGAAAATATTGCTAATTCGTTACATAATTAAGATAATGTTCAACACAAGTAACATAAAATGTTTTT
Source organism: Quadriops clusia (assembly GCA_033557875.1). NCBI lineage: Eukaryota > Metazoa > Arthropoda > Insecta > Coleoptera > Hydrophilidae > Quadriops > Quadriops clusia. The sequence goes on along the minus strand of JAWQRP010002774.1, from coordinate 6,641 downwards.
GATTATTTTGAGCTCGTATTTCAATATTTTGTTTGGGTCTGCAGCTGATTATGTCTCTGACTGTACAATTATTCATACATCTTTTTTACATTTAACATAGTCTAAGATGCATACACAAGCTTTATAATTTACGTTGGGGCATGAAATTTTGCATGCAAATTGCTTTATTGTTTCATTCAGTATATTTACATTTTCACAATTATTCTTGTTATTATCACCATTATTATTATTATTAGGACCTAATAAGTTTATTACGCGTAAAATATTCATTATACAAAAACTTTGAAATTTAGATGAAAATCTTTAAATGGAAGTGATTCCACATAATATGTTGTTACGTGAGTTATTAATTCATCGTGAGCTAATTTTGATTTACCTGCTTAAGTGTATTGCACGTTAGATTTATGTATTGTACCGTAATTCTTACGAGACAATTTCTTTTCAAACAAAAAAAATTCAAAAGCAAATACAAATAACCAGTTGATTGGAAAGAAAACTCGTGTACAGATCATATACACCTGTGTTGAAATAGAGTTGTAATACTAAATTAATAATAATAACTTGTAGATTTTAATGTTTTAGATACAATGGTTTGTACAGGATGTTGTGCTACATTAGATCATATAGTTACTTATTTATTTAAACAACTGACTCAAAAAGGTAAGTTTATTTTTTTTTGCAAACTCTAAATTAACGTCAGAAGATTAAGCTATTAAATTAGTTAAAAATTAGTAAAAAGCCAAGCATTAATCTCACAGTAAATTAATAAACATTGAAAGATGAAACAAAGCTAATAAAGCATATTTTTTAGTATTTCCTAGTAAGAAGCCTAGAGTTGGAATGGCTCCAACTAGTGATATGTTCCTTAAAGTGTTGGAAGTGCACCCGGAGATATTACAGCAAATACTAAGTACCGTGTTAAATGTTATAATGTTCGAAGATTGTCGAAATCAGTGGTCGATGTCGAGGCCTCTACTCGGGTTGATATTACTGAATGAAGATTACTTTAACCAAATGAGAGAGAACATTATACGTAGCCAACCGCCGGACAAACAAGCAGCAATGGCGCAGTGGTTCGAGAATTTAATGGATGGGATCGAGAGGAATTTACTAACAAAGAATAGAGATAGGTGAGTAGACTTTTTTTATGCCGCCGTGCCATGTGTAAAGTTCCGAATTTTGCAGATTTACACAAAACCTTTCCATGTTTAGAAGAGACATAAACGACTCTCTGAAGGGGCCCAATGTAAATACTTTAGTCAGTGATATGATGACGTCATAGTGATTTTCGTATGCATGTAAAATTATTCTGGGGCAATTGTAACAACTAAATGCTGCTGTATGTAATGTGAAATATAGATGATAGTTCCGTGTAGGTACACCTTGCATTTATTTTTATCGGTTGTTAGTTTTGCAGTCATGTCTCTAAGTTTATTTATAACATTTGAAGTTTCATACGTTTGCGTAAAAATAAATGCAAAGGTTATCTATAAATTATGAAGAAAATAGTGTTGTTTATTTGTTTGTTCTCTAAAGAACAGTTACATTTTTTATTTTATTTGTAAAAAATGGTCTTAAATAAATGAACTAAATTTTATGGCCTGTATTTTGCCCTAAATACATTTAGCGGAATTATAATGGAATATTATCAGAGTAATTGGAGAAGTTTGAAAATGTAAATCATATTTATTTTAAAAAGTATATAAAAAAATAAAATAGGTTCATTTTGTGTTTATTTCGATATCAAGGGCGATATTTTGATTCTTGTCGCGAAATAAAATCCATGTGCTTCGAGACTTTTGTGTATAAGGTTACGGAATTTGAATCACATCCTCCGGAAAGTGGGTTTCTTGGAGCGACACTTACGATTCCTCTTATATAATATCGATCGTTTGCGTTTCTGAATACTAATCCACCTCCACTATCTCCTTGGCAAGCTGACTGGCCTAGTGAAATAATTAAAATATTATATAATTAAAATGTTTTATACTTAACATTTTTTATACTTAATATTTTTTATACTTAACATTTTTTATATTTAACATTTTTTATAATTAATATTTTTTATAATTAAATTTTTTTTTCTTATTCATGGCACTGAATTTAAGATGTAAATACTCACTAAGGTTGACTAAACCAACACACAATTTGTCAAACGTGTAATAATTCTGTAGTTCACTTGTAAGCAAACTTTTACATTTTACCTCCCCATAGTATGGAGCTGTAATTGATTTTAGTTCTTCGGATGGTTTTCCTGTTTCTTCGGAATAACCCCAACCTGTTACCTAGAATAAAAAGTGTTAAGAAAAAATCTATGTGATATGTGAGATCGTACAGTTCCCATATTTCCTTCAACGAGTTGTTGTGCCTCATATACGTTATTTCTGTCCAAACAAACTGGTCTTATGGCAATATTCAAAGGTATTACTCTTTCCAAAACGATTATCGCTACATCTGAGTGATGGTATTGTTTAATTCCGGCATATTTTTGCTCTAAGATTATTTCTTTCACCTAGAAGTTTGCAACTAAAGTAAATGTAATAAAACTTTTTTTATATAAGCATACTTCTGAGAATTCAGCAGTTGCTTTGTCATCGTCATGGTCGTATTTTCGGTAGTGTTTTCCACCGGCGACGTGATAATTTTCTGCTGGATACTTTTTGCCGTTGCTTACATCGGCAAAACAATGTGCGGCTAAAAAATAAATTTATTTATTTAATTATGTTGATTATACTTTAATTATATATTAAATAATTAATATAATTATATATTAAATAATTAATATAATTATATATTAAATAATTAAACATTATTATATTTATATTAATAGATAATACCTATATTATTTTTGAATTATAGATTTAGTAGCAAGATTATAGTTTGTAAGTACCTGACAAGACAACCTTTTGATTCAAAAGGGATCCGCCACATATGTGTTCAAATGTAGAATTGTAGATGCCTACAGTCCAAGGATAGTGGTTCTTCTCGACAATTGTGCCGCCGACAATTAAAGTAGTTGCAGGTACATACTTTTGGCCACATTCTAAAACATTCAGTTTAAAATTTTTAATATTTTGTTAGATTAATGTTTTTATTAAGTGATAAAACTTTGTAAACACCTGGTGTACATTTTGGGATTGTGTAGTCCCAACTTCCGTCATGGCAATATCGGAAGGGATTTTCCTTCAATCCTGCATCTTCGTAAAAGGTTTCGCAAGTGAGTTTGGCCGAGTAGTTTTCATAGGGCACTTCGCAAGAAGCAAGAGATTCGTTTTCATCGGTACATTTCGGAACCAAATGATTGTCTTTTGATTGCACGATCGAGGGGCAACGAACTGAAAATTGGATAGTTTTTATTAAAATTATTATTAATCCAGGAATGCCTAAAGCCATCATATGAAATGAAAGTTTTTCAATTTTATTAAAAAGCAAATGTTTAATGTTGATTCACATAAACCATTCAGAAAATATGTAAGAATAAATAAAAATTTGTCCTAAAGGTAAAGTTGAATGTGTCATAATGCCTTTTGAGAATATTTCAAAAACTGATGCTTTAATTATGTATTTCAATAATTATTATAATCTTTTTACTCAATATTCTTATATGAAATACTTGTCAATCTTATACTGGCTCTGTTCGATGAACTTGCCCTCAACTGCTCGGAGCAGTAACGGACCAATACCGTTTGAGATACGCTTTGAAATGTAAAATGTGATTGGCCGTTTGTTGCTCCGATCAGTGCAGAGCAAATTCATCGAACAGACCCACTATAATCATCTGTTTCGCTGCAATTTTAATAATGATTATTTATAAAATTAGTAATTTATTAGAGATGACACCGTACTGCATAAAATATATCTCAACCCTGCATTTGATTCTTCTGGAATGCTATTATAATTATAGTATACTATTATCCAAATAGGTATAAATGATATGATGAACACATAAATAGAACACTTACTAGCACATATCGGGATTTCCGGAGACCAAGCATCGTTTCCTAAGCAAACTATAATAGGATTATTTGGTTTCACAAATCGGTTCGATAAACATTTTACTTCGATTATTGCACCTGCTGGGACTTTAGCTCCTGGAGCAAAACTTGTTGCTTGACCATATAAATTGTATTTTCTATGATCGACTACAGATGGAAGCCGGCAACCACCTCTGAAATAAATGGTATATTACTGTTTCCACAATTTTTAAAAATTCTTTATTTTCTTCAAAAAAAAATACTTACGCGTCCAGATCTACAGGTTCGGGTGTGGTGGGTACCGTAGGCTTAGTTACAGGTGCTGGAGTGGTAGGCTGAGATGGAGTTGTTTCTTCGTTAGAACATCCTTCCTCATCCGATCCGTCCCAGCAATTAATAATATTATCGCATCTAGCGGTTCTAGTAACACAAGCTCCATAGGCACAAGTGTAGGTATACCCCGGACAATCGAAATGGAGGCAGGATTCTTTAGTCTCGTCCGAACCATCGGCACAATTTTTGGTGCCATCACACAAGTCGAAAGATTCGATGCATTCGCCTGATTTGCACTGAAATTGCTTAGAGCTAAAACGTGAGTTAATTTTAGTTAGGATAGAAAGGGAGTTTTATAAATATTTGCCTGCAAGTAGTGGGTGCTGAGGTAACAGGGTTCCTACAATTTCTTTCATCGGAACCATCGGCGCAGTCTTTTTTGCCATCACATTTTAGGTCAACGTCTATGCAGGCTCCGTAGTCGCAGCGGAATAGAAAATTTGGGCATCTAAAATCAGTTTATGTATATTACTTTATTATTATTATTATAATTATTATATTATAATATTATTATAATAAATAAATAATTTAATTGATCAAAAAAGTATAGGATTCGTCTTTATTCAAAAGATCATATTCAGCTTCTTTAAGAGCTAAGCAATGCAATACAATTTTAAAATTAGAAAAATTATTAGATGTTATTTTGGCACAAACAAAAAGTATCTCATTACTAAAAAATCTACAATATAACGTACATACATATAGCAAGATACACATTGAATGAAAAGTACAAAATATAGATAATACCTAAGAAGAGAAACAGTGCTAAACTATTGTTGCAATAATTTTTTATAATAATAAGATTCAAGGCTCACCTTATATCTTTGCAATGACTATCTTCATCTGATCCATCTTTACAATGCTTTGGGCCATCACAATTAAATTCCTCTTGAATGCATTGCCCATTGGCACATCGAAACATATCATTTCTAAATACAAAATTGATATTATTTTTAAAAAATATATAGTGTAAATTTTAAAAAACTAAATTATATAAATTAAATAATTATAAAAAAAATTATTAAAAAAATTTATATACACATATAAATAAAATATATGTTTGTTACCCGCAAGGATTTTGTCTTTTCACTCTTGTCGCATCTGTTGATTTATTTGTTACACTTAGGGCTGCCGTTCCAAAAATCAAAAAACCTAAATTGGAAATATAAATATCATAATATTTTTCATAAAAATCCCATTCATTAATAAAAAAATATATTTATGTAAAATATTGCTTAATTAACGTCTGTAGATGTTTTTGTTATACTCGTGAACAAGCTAAGTTGATTACATATCACTGCACGGACAATAGGTCATATTTGATATACTTTCCAGGAAGATAACAGAAGTACTATTTTGAAAAATCTTCCATTTTTATTGAGAAGTTTGCTTTTAGCCAATTTGGTTTTTATCCAATTTGATTCTTAACAAATTAGGATTTCAGCACATTTTTATGATGAATATGTATGAAGAACGATTGTTTGCCAAGGTATTCAAAATAACATTTTTAATAAAAACTAGTTTCTGTAGAGCGCCTAGGCGAGTTATCACTTGACCTTTACTTCAATGCTATGCACTTACATGAACTCAAGAGCATTAATTGCACAAGACACAGTTTGAAAACCATTTTACTAGCTGGACAAACCACTGGAATTTTTACATTTAATCCGTTATTATTTGCGAGTCGCTCTCTTGAAGTGTCGATAAAGTACGCAAACCTTGCCCGGCCAGCGAGTGTTTGGCTCAAGAAGCAAAAACTAAACAACTAATACGACAAGATTGGAATTCCCTCCGATTTGGACACGAAACCTGATCGTTACGCTCGACGCTTCTTAAATAAAAATATACATCCTTCCTTTAAATAATAATGAATTATCATAATTATTGTTAAGTAATCAGTCTATCGGCGTTTCAGGTGCTTATACACGGCGCTGTTGCTAAATGGTTTAGCTATTTTGCGATTACAGACGTGTTTTTTATTGCTGCGAGTAAAAGCAATGAACTTTATAAATTTTACCTTGCATCTCAAGTTGAGGCGAGAGACCTTCAATTTTTGAGTAGGTTTTTATTTACAAAAAATTATGAAAATGTATACATTTTACTGTATACAGTGTCGGTTCTATGTACAGTGCAACCTCGTTAAGTCGGACTAGCCGGGACCGCGGCCGATCGGACATATCGAAAATCCGGGTTAAAGAACTACATGCATGTACATATGTACAAACAAAACAATATTTTTTTTATTGAGGAAAAACACTTAAAATACACATCACGATAAGCGATAATACAGTGTATACAGTTTAATTTTTTTGAAAGAATTTTGTTAATTTGACT
>JAWQRP010002773.1:0-14748 GCA_033557875.1 Quadriops clusia | reverse complement strand
GATTCTTTGAGCTATAATCAAGAAACTTTTCTTCGAAATGGGCGTGACAGACTCACTTTTTATAGATTTCCTCCATAGACATGTTGTTCAGTTTGGGGCACATCACTATTCATTTCCAAACATCGAATCGGGAACGATACACTTTTTTGGCATTATTACTGTAAAAACAATACAACCATTTGTTTTATACTGTAAGGGCATCGGGTTAAGTAAGAAATATAATTAATTATACAAACCTGAAGCAACAGGTAATCGTACAGTTAGTTGACTTTTAACAGTTAGTTACGCCTTTCTAAATTTACACAACTAACTAGAAAATCGTACTTACGTGATTAAATGCTTATATTGCTTTATTTTCTCACGTGTTGTTTTTCCAAATCGTTTTTTTGCAAATAGCGTCTACAACGTGTCCGGCGTGAAGTTCTTTCACGTTGCGCTTTCCGCCGAAATGCAGGGACGCGATCTGATTGGTTCCCATATTGGAGAAAGACGTTCAATAAATAAACGTGTTAGAAAGAGCTGGCGAAAATGGTGCTTTTTTTATGAACCTCTATCGCACTCCAACTAATGGTGTTGCATTAGATGTGTTTGTCATACCCGTTGGTCATACCTGATATTCAATCTTCCCTATACCAGTTACCCGTCGTGTCGTTGGGAGGAATGAAGCTAGTTGGGGAGCGGGCCGGCGAGATGGCCGGTAGAGTGTGGACTTTTTTGTTTCTTGGCTGCTCCGCAGCGAGACTTTTAAATATTACGCGCGCTAACAACCTTTACAGATGGCGGAAAAATTAATTTAGACCCGCGTTAATTCTTACGGGATTTTTGAGCCCGTAATAACATTGCTTGTCTACTTAGGGAATAGTACAAATGAATTAGTTGGTTTGAAGAAACTAATCATTCAAATGAAGACTGGGCGAAATAAATGATTGAATTGAAAGGAATTATTTAAAGGAAGTGATTTGAATGCAATGACTCAAATGAAATAGTTCCAATGTAATGATTCGTGTAAAATAATTTAATTAAAAAAATGAGATCTGTCGCAAATATTAAAACCATGAATGATGACATAAAGTAACAAAAGAAAAAATATTTGCGGTGCTATTTTGTTAACAAGTGATAAATTACAAAATTCTTTCATATAACTGTTGACATTTGTGAAAAATGTGGATAAATTAGACACTTTCTTAATTCTGACAAATAACCTTATGTTTCCTACATTACAATAGGACAAATTGATTGAGAGTCTTAAAATAAGCAAAAAATTAAAACAAACAAATAATTGGAATGAACACAATTAATATTGACGCGGAATTACAACAAACAAATAATTAAAATAAACAAATAATTCAAGCAGTGGGTGTAAAATAACTAATCACTTTCCTCATATATCACCTTCAAGTTTTTATTAATCTTTGAAATTTAATTTTTAAAAGACTGTGCCATACAAACCCTTAACATGTTCCGTGCGTATCAGTTCTGCCACTATGGGAATGTATGGGGAAGTGATGTGCATACGCGTTTTACGCAGCGAACGTGTTAAAGATGTTATTAACTATTTCACATCTTCATTAACAAAACGAAAGTATGTAAAATGAGACAGTTTTTTTCTTCTTCCAGATATGCTGCTTTAGCGCACTACAAACTGGTGGATATTCATCCCTTCACGGATGGAAACGGACGCACAAGTAGGCTAATTATGAATTTGATTTTACTCCGCTCCGGATACCCTCCTGTGATAATTTACAAAGACGATAGGTTTGATATTTTTACATATTAAACGTTAATGTGACCAGGTCGTAGCCGTTTTACCAATTAAAAAAAATTTCAGGCAAAAATACTACGATTATTTAACGAAGGCCAACCAAGGCGACGTGAGGCCCTTTGTGCGGTTCATCGCCTACTGCACGGATGAAACCCTTAACACCTACTTGGGTCTCAACAATCGGGTGCAGCAAATAACGGATAGTTCGAACTCTGCTCCTGTTATAAAAATAAATTCTGATGCTAATGAATAACGACTAGCTAAGGTAGTCAAATTAACTATAATACAGTCAACGCTCCTTATTCAGTAAAAACCCAACAAATAAGGAATTTGCGAATAGGGAATGGAAACTTGCATGGGTTTATATGAGATACGTTCGTAAATTATAAAATTGAAAATTAATAATGATCTATAATCGTTCCATTTAAAGTTTTTTAAAGAAATGTATTAATATGTTTAGCTAATGCTCCAACTTGGGCAGTGGCTTAATGAATGTACTGAGATCTAAGTTACTGATTTTTATTTTAAAGGGTTGATAATAATAATGGCCTACGTTCCTGATAATTTTTTTATTTCTTCATCAGACTACTAGTTTCGTCCTTTCGGGCATCCTCAGGTCTATGTTGTCAAATATATTATCGCTTTCTTAGATAATATAACCTAAAAAAACGTGTTCTTTAGTCACTAATTTGAATCCTTTGTTTTCAATTTTAATACATACAATAATTTTAACCTGTTTGTGATCCGTATATACTTATAACTGTGATGTCCTTGATACAATTATATTGTTTTAAAGTGTTTAACATCTAGGTGATAATATATTTGGCAACATAGACCTGATGATAATCGAAAGGACAAAACTAGTAGTCTATTTAACATATAAAAATATATCAGGAACGTACAACATTATTACTATCAACCCTTTAAAATAAATACTGCCTGATTCGATAAGAAAATTGATATTTCCTGATTTTTACTTCTGATTTATTGATTCTTTGGAATTAAAAGCCATGATAGGGATACAAATGTTTCACCAAGAGGTAAGTGATCAAGAATTTTTATTTTATTTTTAAGTGACTATATATTTTTTTTCGTGGTGCAAACTATCTTCCCTTCATTTTTACTGCACATTTGAAATTCCAAGAAAAGGTGGTGACAAAATATTATACGTTATTATTAACTGCAAGTATAGATGAAACTGAATAATTTGTAAAATCACAGAACGAACGTACAAAATAATGCCGGTCCCAAAAGAGCAAAGCAGTTTTTATCAAAGAATAAAGCCTAATAGATATTTACTAACAGCACAGTGTTAAAGAACAATTGAATCGCCAGTTTAAAGAAGAAATCAAGAAAGTACCATAACTCAGTTTTTGAAATAAACGAAAAAAACCTGTATAAACACGTTGCTTTTCATTCAAGTAAAAGAAAAATTGAGCTACAGCTCACTGAGACCTATTAGAATTACGGCATGATACTTGAACTTTGATATAAATGAGGATCCCGTCTTAAAAAGGTTGTTTTCTTAAAATAGCGCTTATTCCTTTCTTTAAACTGGCGCTTCAAATGCATTTTAAGCACATACGCTTTAAGTAGGCTGGAAGTCATTAGATTTTTGTCTAAATTAGAAAATTACAATTCTTATATAGATTCTTTGTTTTTGAGATCATTTTGATCCGCAAATAGCAAAATCACGAATAGTGAAACCGCAAATAAGGAGTGTTGATTGAACTATATTTTAAGCCAAATTTAATTACCAAGTTTAAACTTAATTACCAGATAAAAGAATAACATAATAAAGGATAATCGTAAGTACGTACAGTTAAAACTAGTAAAATATTACATATTAAAACAATACAATTTCTTCTAAAATCGAGATCTACGATTACATAATACATAGTTGTTGTATAATTTACATAAGTACCTATTGTATAATAATTTTATATTTTAGTCTTATCAATAAATTATTTATTTATCACATTATTTATTCGCACTAATATAGCCATCGTTAACTAGAAACATTAACCCTTAACGGCCCGAACGTCTGCAGTCCAGCGTCAAGAGTTAAAGTCGAAAGGCAAAATTTTGGAAAAAGTGTGTCAGGACTTTGTGCACAGGCTTCAAAATAAATTTGTTCTGCGTTGTGTGTAGTGTTTATTAAAATTATTAAGAAGTCAGTTATTGTAAGGCATTACATATGTATGCAAAGAAATTAATTTTTATTATAAAAATATAAAAATTAAATTTTGTAATAAATAAAACGGTTGCTACACTTCTTTACAGATTAAAATATCCTAGTCTTCTGCGATACACCGATCTGCGGCACTGCTGTCTAGGGAAGGATCGCGTTGGTAAGAGTGAGACGGTCTAGACTAGTTCGAAGTTATTTACACATAATACAGAAATAAATAGTCTAATCATACACGAGGCTTAATACAAAAAGGATAAACTTTAAATCACATTAAAATTTGAAAAAAAAACTTAATAATTTGAGGTGCACCGTCCGGTTACTTTCTCTTGGTCTTGCGGCTCAGTTGTTCTTCAGCCGCCAGCTTGTTCTTAAACTCGGATATCATCTCTCGTAACTTTGCTGAATATGATCCGAATAAGGAAGTCTGTTGGTCCAACATGTCCTCTACACTTTTACAGTATTCTGTAATGAAAAAATTAAACTATATACATCCGTGCAAACTGTACATTGGCAAAGCAAGGCTATGGAATGCAGCAACACCCGTAGACGGTCTCAAGAATTCCCGGAATCGGACGTCATTGGCAACAGTATGTTAAAAGTGCGGGCAACGTTACGCAACCGAGGAAGAATTGGCCAACATCTGGCAGCACCTCACCAGGGAAAAAGACGCGAAACAGCAACGATGCTATGACGTAGGGCACGTCACCCCCTCCTAAAGGGTAGAAGGCATAAAAGGAAGCTGGCCCCAAGTCTCGGGATAGATAGTTGGAAGAGAGTTACTTGTTGCATTCTCGATCTTCCGGCACTAGTTCGCTGTTCATTCAACTTCTGACTCGAACGTTTGCTATAATTCGAAGGAGGTGTCCTGGAAATTATTGTCGCTCTCAGCTTGTATAAATCCTAGTGGTCATCCGCCCAGGAGCGCGTTGATGTTAGTGGTGTAAGAGAGTCTCTAATGGTATACCGGGTGGTCCTGAAATATGAGGCACCCCTATAGTTTTTTTTTATTTTGAGAGATAAATCAATAAGCTTTGGTATATTTGTCATACGCAATAGGACGGTTTGAGCGGAAGTGACAAGAAATTTCTTATTTAATGGGGAAACGCAACTATTTTTGTTGATATTCTTAATCTCCATGTTATTTCGAGTATAATGATATGTTACTTGTAAATTTTGGAAATGCCACTTTGATATTTTTTACATTTTATTTTAAAATATAGGTACATCAAAATCTGTTTAAACTGTGCTTATAAGTTCTAGTTATTGATATAATTGCAAAAAATTAGAAAATCTAAAAATTAAAGCATTTTTGTTTTATTTGAACAAAAGTCGATTTTGTAAATGGAACAATCCCGAGACATCGAGATATTTAAAAACACCGCTCTCATACAAACAAATTGATACCGAAAAAAAGAAAAAAAAATAAAAACAAAACTGCGTACTTAGCGGATTTCGTTGGCGTCTTCTTAAATTATGTTTCGTTTTTAGTCTTTTTCTATTTTGTGCCTTGTATAAAGACACATGATATTGGTATCAATTTGTTGGTATGAGAGCAATGTTTTTAAATATCTCGGTGTCCCGGGGTTGTTCCATTTAAAAAAAGCAACTTTTGTTGAAATGTAAAATAAAAATGCTTTGATTTTTAAATTTTCTAATCTTTTGCAATGATATCAATTTATATCAATAACTGAAACTTAAAGCATAGTTTAAACCGATTTTGAAGTCCCTATATTTTAAAATAAAATTAATAAAAATATCAAAGTTACAATTCAAAAATTGACAAGTCACATATATCATTATACTCGTAATAACATGGACTTTATGAATTTCAACAAAAAATTTGCATTTACCTATTTAAATAAAAGATTTATCGTGACTTCCGGTCAAACCGGAAGTGACATGTAAGTGTTCTATAGTTAAAAAATCCGCCTTATTGCATATGACAAATATACCAAAGCTCATTAATTTTGCATTCAAAACAAAAAAAAACTATAGGGGTGCCCCACATTTCAGGAGCCCCGGTATAATTCGAGGCCGTCTCCGTTAGATTGTATCGAACGGTCGCCAAGGAGCACGGCGTCTTGGCTTTTAATTCTTGAAGTTAAAACAAGATAGTTGAGTTGGTTCCTAGGGACAAGTGTCGTCGCTGCGTTTTACCGAGGCCAACGTAATATAAGAGGCCTCAATGCTCTGTAAGCGAGGACTCGAGGTACATATCTCGATTACTGTAATAGCACTGTATTTGCCTAATACTTGCTTAAGTGATCGAACTGAAGAAGGCACATCCCGGCGCCGTATATCGCTGCAACTTCTGTGATATATGCTTGGCATTAGGCGTTCGTTCTATGCTATATCATCTGATAATAGAAAAATTAATAAACTACATTACTAATTTTATTTTATTGTTATCTGAATCTCTCTCTCTCTTTCTCATACACAGACATTATGGGGGAAATGGTCAAAATGAATTCCAGGGCATTCAAAATGTAAATATCCATCAAAATGCTCATTAGAGCACCGTAATTTCATCCGCACAACCTTACCGCACGACGGTCTGTTGTAGACTAGTAGACACTATCCGGACTCGAGCCAAGACTCGAGGTTGATGTAGTGGAGGGGAGCATTCAGGCCTCTTATATTACGTAGGTCTCGATTTTACCCTGGTCTAACAGTATAGCGATTGACGGCGGACATTTCCTCTGGCAACGCCACTAGTGGAGTTGGCGTTGCCTCTGGCCTTCCGCCCGGGCGAGTATTTCGTCATTGTGAGTGCCGCTGGGACGCTATTTCAGAGTGGATCACTAAAACACCGTTTTTACTTAATGTTCGTCATGTGCACAAAGAAATCGTCCTTACGTTAATTGTCTGTTGTAGGTCTTTCTCGTCTGGTTGCGGTTTGGGGCTGCGGCCAAAGCGTAAAATTCGTTTCTATTGAGGCAGGGTCACTACAGTATTAGGTATCTGTTATTGTATAACATGCATAAGAGGGTATTCAAGTCGGTAAGAGTTCCATATTTTATTGTACATCGTTAGAGAGAGTAAAATGTGTTCAAATTAGAAAATGCTATGTTTGTTCTTATTTCTCAGATGTAATATTTATCTACTCTGGTAAATCCGGTAGAGTAGTTCACCATTGTTCCGGCGCCATCTTGTGCACTATTTGTAAATCACTGTAATTGTTCACATCATTGTTTATAATTCCCTTGTATGCCATTTTTATCAATTATTATTGTTAATGCCCCATTTGCTTGATAAGTGTTAAAATATCCTGATTTATGCAAGTTTGCTCATTATTAGACGTAATGCCGTTTGTATGAAATTGTCATATGTTAAGTTTCATGTATTATTTAAGTAATGTGTCGTGTCAATATGCTTAAGCGTCGGAAGATAATATAACTGTCTCTGTAGATATGATTTTGAAAAAAATTGTTTATATTAAATGTATTATACCGGCTTCCGCGATTTTGTGTGTTTAATTAGTCCCATCCCTCAGGCATCAGAGTCTTATAAAGAACGACAAAGTAAAGAAATTCAATACAGTGAAATCTCGTTATAAGAGACACCCGTGCGAATGGACTTTTGTCTCTTATAAACGGGAACTCTTATAAATGGGAAATGCCTATTTTTTGATAATCTGCTAATTAAAAGTGTTTCCCTACTTTGACAGAAGCATTTAAAATTTCCTCTTACTTCTGCATTATTTTCCGTAATCTCGAAGTCGGCACATTTAGTTTTTCAGCGAAGATCTTTAAAGAAACAGCTAAGTGTTTATCAACCTCCCTAACAAGATTAGCTTTCTCCACAATTGACAAAACTTTTCTCTTCGCAGCCATCACAGTTCAAATTTCAATCTATAATCAAAATCACTAATTTACCCGAAACAGGCGCAAAGAAATGAGCACAGAAGTGCAGCGCGCAGAGTACAGTATCTTAACAATAACAGTCCTCACATACGATATGTTCTTCGTTGGGAAATTGCGCAGTCTCCGAGAATCAACAGAAAATGTGAATCTGTTCAATAACAAATGGTTCAGATGCATTTTTTTTCTTGTGCGAAAATGTTTTCTTTCAGTACATTTGCACCGGGCAGTCAACAATTTTTCCATGTTGTCTCTTAACAAACGGGGAAAACTGACTTCGGGACCCAATATATTGTCTACTATAACTGGGAAATAAATACATTATTTCCACAAATTATTAATTTAGACGATCACGCCAAAGACAACGCCCGGGTATTATTAATTAATAATAATAAGTTCCGAAACCCGACTACATTACAGTATGTACTGAGTCATCCACTCCAAAAGTGCCGTATCTAGTTCTCATAAGTACAGGCTTCCTTTTATAGTTTTTCTCTTTTTCATCGAGGAGTTGTCCGATGTTAAGCGAATTCCATTACTTCTGATTACACGTATCTCTGATGGTGCATTCTTTTACTTATATGCAATTATTGGCGACACCTGATGGATTAACTATAATTATAGTGATTGATTATTGACAACTACTTGGCTAAAGAAAAATTACAAAAACTTCAGGTTTACCTTCTTGATCATATGTAACATCGTTAGTTAACTGCAGTACATCGTCGGTCTTCTTGGCGGCAGCACAAAACCACTCACCCAATTGTCGATGAGCTTCAATTAAGTTTTCTTCTGCTATTTGCAATTCGGTTACGACTTGGTGGAAATTTAACATCTCTAGCGTCATGTCGTTTTCCTGCAAACAAACGGTTAAAAAATAGTTATAGCTTTTACATCCTCTATATTTGTAAAAATACTAATGAACACCAATAAACTATACCTATTATAATGTTAGGTAATAAAAGGTATTAAAAGTCGTTCTTTCCCATAAAAAATACGTTATTGCGACGCTACCAGTTTTGAGCTAGTGGCCCATCCTCAGGCGTCAAGTCAATTAGGAATCTGGTCTAGAATTACTAACATGCACTTGATTGTCAATTTTTACAATTACAGAATGTAAAAATTGACAATCGAGTGTATGTTAGTAGTTCTAGAGCAGATTCCTAATTGACTTGACACCTGAGGATGGACCACTAGCCCGAAACCAGTAGTGTCGCAATAATATATTTCTTATGGAAAAGTACGACCACAGCTAAAGCGCCGGTCACACGACGCTAGTTCACTAGCCGCTAGTGACTCGCGGCAAGCGACTAGCTTCGTGTGAACCCTTTTGCCGCTAGTACTAGCACTAGACGATGCCTTTTTTTTACTAGCGGCTAGTGAAGTTGGCCCGGCCAACTCTTGCCGGCTAGTAGCGAGTCACGTGACCCTCTTCTCGCTGTCAAGTGCGATTACTAGCGCAGTGTGAAACCCTTGCTAGCAGCTAGTAGAGGTAAGTATAATATATAATAATAATAGTGCTTCTGTGTTTGGTTAATTTGTAGTTTTTTAAAAATATAATTATGTATTAATGTAATATCTACTAATACTCCAAATATGAATAATAATATTATTAAAAAAATTTTGTATTTCGAATTTTTTTTTCACACGCTTGAATTTAACTTTACAATTCTGTGTGCAATCTAGGAATTTTAAAGAAGTATATAATCATATGCAATACGTCAAAGCAGTACAGAAGGGTAATGTATTCAAACGACTTTTATTTATTTATTTTACCCCATAATCTATGAAAAATCCTTATATTCTACATATACCGAGTATAATACGCAATTTTTCTCATCGAATATCTAAGGTGCGTATTATAACCGAATAATAGCAAAAAAATTTATAAAAGAACTGGTGTCGCGCCTAAGCCATCCTTGACAATTTACGACTTATGGGTACGGAAGACATTTTACTATATCATATACATAAAAACAAATTAATTATATGAAAATTTGTGCTGTTACTCGCCGCTAGTTGTAGCTATCGTGTGAACCGTCGCCTGCTGCTAGTCGCTAGTGCTACTACTATCCGCTAACTACTAGCGACTAATAAACTAGCATCGTGTGACCGGCGCTTAACAGATACTTGGCGTAATATCATCCAGGGCCGGTTGCATAAGTTAAAGGCAATCACAACTAAATATTCGCATAAATACAGAAAAACGGTGAACGACAATTGGAGACCATACCCCTGGCCAATCGCAATCGAATGCCGAAAATGTGAATGTATTTGTATGTTTTGTCTTCGCAGTTCATTAAACCAGATTTGACATCGATTTATAATAACATCTGCTGCTCTACATTTATTTGAAGTAAGCTTCTTATTTACTTCACGTGTATCCACAGCACCGCTTAGCGGGTGTTCGAAGACTCTTGTAATTTCATTACTTTTTGAGGTAACAAGTTTCAATTTATCACGATCATTAACATATTAATGATACGACAGGTGATAAACAGTGAAACATGAGAAAGATTGATGGATTTATATGCATGTCTACATTTATACGGTAAATGTATGCTGATCGGAGACAAAAATTTCGAGATAATATTTGGATCGATTGATAAATTAAGGTTTGAATAATGTATTTCAGTAAGAAAATCGGCGATATAAAATGCAAACCTAACATCGCTTACGGTGTTAAAATGTTATTATTTTGGGAGAAAAGATGGCCGAAATGATATCTAGCTAGTTCACCTGAACAACATAAACCATTATTGATCTATAACAATGGATAATTTCCTAAATAATCGTTAAAAATTCAGTTTGAAGTAAGTATCATAGGATGATATTGAATTACGCATTATACGAAATGCATATCACGCGAAGGCATTCCGTATAATACGTGATTGAAGGTCATCCTAAATACTTACTTAAAATTGAATTTTCAACAATTATTAAGAAATTATCCATTAGTATAGATAAATAATGGTTTATGTTGTTTAGTTTAACTACCTAGAGATCATTTCAGCCGTCTTTTTTCCCAGATTGATAACAGTTTAACAACCATCGGCCTAACCACCGCTTTTGTTACTGAAATACATTACTTAATCCTTAATTTATCAATCTGTCAAACTTTTATAATATATAAATATTTATATAATGTATAAATGTAGTCATATAAATCCATCATTCTTTCTCAAGTTTTACTGTTTATCACCTGTGGTATGTATCATTAATACGTTAATGACCGTGATAAATTGAATCTCATTATCTTAAAAAATAAAGAAAGTACAAGAGTCTTCGAATACCCACTAAGCGGTGCTGTGAAGACACAAGAAGCTTTCATTTCAAATAAATGCAGACGCTCAGATGTTATTATAAACCGAGGTGAAATCTGGTCCCATGAACTGCGGAGACAAAACATTCAACTACATACACATTTTCGGCATTCAAATCCGATTGTCCAGGGGGATGGCCTCCAGTTGCCTCCTACCGCATTTCTGTATTTATGTGAATATTTAGTTGTGATTGCCGTCAACTTATGCAACCGGTCCTGCATATTATTATGCGAACTATATGTTATCTCTGCTTATATCATGAGATTTGAACGAATCATTCTGTCTCGTTTTACGATATTGGTCTGACAATTAGGTTCTTTCTGTCAGCGCGTTCCCAACCTCAGCGCAGATGACGCTAATTGTAAATAGTTTTACTCACCTATGGCAGGTGGCGCACTTGGTACAAAATTGCCTAATAAAAGAAGAAGAAAGAGATTTCATTCGAAATTTCCACGTCTCACATCAAAATAAGAGCGAGAGGCTTTTTTTAACCGCCAGTAAACAAAGCAACAGAAAAAATTACTTTTTTTCCGAATAAGCCTGATGAAACGAAACATTTCATTCTAAACTTAAAGAGGAAAACTCTTTTGATTATGCCCAACATTTCCAATTGGAGGATGTTAGAACTATACGCCATTTATTGCTAATAAACACGTTTTTAACTAATTCAGGTAGATCTCCGTAAATTTTTGCGATTTTTGGTTAATAACACGCTTTATGATTTTACTTGCTTTCCTTTGGGCTAGGGTTCAACCCAATTTACTGTTACAAAAATTCTTGAGACGTATTATGACTTGTTTGAAGTGTTAAGGCATTACTTGAACGATTTCCTGATAATTGACACTTCCGAATAAGATTGGCGTACTCAAGTTCTTAACAGTAAAACCTCTTTAGGTTTTTATTTATTCACGACAAATCCACCCTTTAGCCCATAACGAGGCAAAACATTTTTTTTCTAAGATTTACCTAAGTCACAATTATTGGGATTGATTATTAAAAAACAAAAAGCGATGTACCGCCAGAGAATTATGCAAGGATTTAGACCTCTTGATCTCCTTATATCGGGTCGTGAAGTACGGATGGTTATAGACCAAGTACCCAGAAACCAACAAATTAAATAATCTTTCCAGTTTAAGGAGGTGATAGATACTTCCCTGAAATTTTTCGTCGGAATCGCTTCTCGATTTATAAAGGTGAATTAATTAAATTCTATTACCTTTCAACAATGTTCGAGTATATGAATTTATTTTTCCACATTGACGCGTCATACCGCGGTGGGACGCTTGCATAAATAGCGATTCCTTCCATGTGGAATGAAACAGAGATACTCGAGCACATAAATTTCTTAGAATTAAATGCCACGGCCTATTCTGTATCAAGACAATTCTAATCCGCATTGATAACATCACCGCTTTGTCTTATATTAATAAGATGAGAGGTGTAAAATACAAAGTTTCATGCCTTAACGAGACACATTTGGCAACTATGTGAAATTTGCAATACCCTTGTTCACGCAACTTATATCGCTTCAAACACAACTGGAAACCCGGGCCTTTGTCTGGCACTTAAGAGTTACTTGTGTTACTTGCTATTCATCGTATGTATTTGTATTGTAAAGGCAAGAGCTAACTTTTAATTTCATATGGTTATTATAAATATTGCAACAAATTAGTATTTACATTATTGAATTGTTTTTACGTGTAGATTGTCGGTGCAGTGAGTTTTTTTTAATACAATGAAAAACATTAATTTTTTTTCTTAAATAAAAATAAATTGAAAAAGGGGCTTAGTACCTACAATCTACCCTAAGAAAAAAATTTGTTTGACGATTTTTAATTTCCAAAAAAATCAACGGTGAGCCTATACTTTTAAAAGTTAGAAATCCAGTATGCTTCCTGGCTCTTAAGAGCGTTCGTTAATCAAGTCTGCTCCAGACGTAGTTCCAACACCCTCAATAGATGGCGTTGGACCGTTTGGCGAGTACCAAGAAGAACTGCGCTTATTGGTTGCCTTTACACAATAGAAGAATCTGTGGGCGGAGTTCTCAAGCGTTGATCTTCGTTCGGCTCTATAGTGATGTCAGTAGACAGGACGCTGTTGCTGGTATAGTGTTGCTTTTTCACATTCTAGCTCGTCAAAATTATAAAACAAGAAACTGAATTTTTAACAGTAAAATGCGTATAAATGTTATTCTATATTTACATGCAATTATTCAATGTATGGCCTGTTGCATATTAAATGCCACTGCCGATAGCTGATTCTAACAATCACTACAGGTAAAGTCAACCATAAACACGTTTGCTTTGAAGTGAACGGCAATAATTCGGACCAACGGGCTTTTGGAATTGCCAACTGTTGCAGATGATTTTTTGGTGAATTTACTAAGAATTATGAATACTGCTATGTGATGGTTGGGCAATTTCATAATTAAAGTACATTGATCAGAAGAGGGAAAGCAGGAACAAACTCAAATGCCATCAAAATGGCAATTGTTCTAATAAATAGAAAAAAGTATTTAATTTATGTTTGACAACTCAAAGTGCCATCAAAGTATCAATTCTTTCAATAAGTAGAAAACAAATTAATTGATGTTTTGAACTGAAAGTGACATGAAAGTGGCGATTGTTGTAAAATGTTCAAAATGTTTAATTTATATTTTGCTACTTAAAATGGCAATTGTTGTAATAAATATAAGAAAAAAACAGTTGTATATTTTGAAATCATTAGTCCGATTTCTTACAACTGAAGCCATTTTATATTTAATTCGATAGTTAAGTATTACTTATCCTGTTATACCAATAAAAAAATTCATAAATCAGTAATTTTTCGCTTATACCGACATTATATTGTTATAACACAAAATAATTGCACGAGTTCTTCAGTTCTTGCAAAACCGTACAGGTGGGATGTTTGGTTTTTTGCTACGTTTTTTGGTGTAACATTTCCATTTGAACATTCAATATAGCGAAGGTTAAATGATCATGTGGAAAATCGTTTGTGACATTTCGGTGTATTTGCACGTTTTCTTTAGCCCTGAACGATTTTACCCTTCTTTGCGTTGGTATCTGTCTATGTGGATATGTGTAAGTAAAATTTTAAGTAAAAAGTAAATTCATTTTGATAACCAGAAGGGGAACTATTATTTGTAGGGATGGAAATACCTGGAGATGGACAAAGGGGAAAGGTTCTTAGTTTAAAACACTTCCAAGGCAATACAATAAAATGGCTTCGAAGACAAACTTTTTGTTTTCAAAGGTTCAGGTTGTAAAAACTATCGTTCCTTTGTTTCATCTTTACCGCGTTTTTTTGGCGTAACATTTCCATTTGGACACTCAATATAGCGAAGGTAATTATGCTTAACTTAACGTAAAGAACAGGTTACTATATCTTCACTTCGTAATAAAGTCCTAACCCTTTTATTTGACGATCATTAAAACGACGACCAAGTATTAATTAATAATAATTAATACAAATTCAAGAAAAATTGGTCTCGTTACAATATATACAGGGTGGGCCACCTAAGACGTTCACCTTGAATAACTTTGTTATTAATAAAGTTAGAACAATAAAAATTTCAAGGATTTACTCAGCGCATGAAGGACCCCAAAAAAT
>JAWQRP010002772.1:0-14751 GCA_033557875.1 Quadriops clusia | reverse complement strand
TGTATGCAGAATTACTTGACGATTTAAAATATGTAAAAAAAATTCATCTTCATCATCACTTTTATGGATCCAAGTGCGCTTGCGCAAAAACTATGCGCGGCAAAACAAAACACTACTAGCGTTTTTTTGAGCTCTTTAGGTGCTGAGTAAATCCTGCAAGTTTTATTGTTCTAAGTTTGTTAATAACGCTGTAATTTAAGTGGGCCTTCTTAACTGGACCACCCTGTATATTCTTTTCTCTGTCATTTATAAGGTATCAAAATTTAAAACGTTTATATGTATTTTCTAAATTTACACTCATCAGGAGGAAATAGGAAGTTGCGTGTAGGACTTTACCTGATCAAAATTAATTTTGTATTTTATCGTGCTAACATTTTCTACTAAAACTAAACACTTTCTCACTTATAGAGTTTGTGCCCCACTTAAGTAAAAGTAAAGTAAAACAAAATTCAGATTAACATTCCTACCTGTTATTAAAACCAATAGTGATCGAAAAAATCGTAAATACACTCCGGGATATTTAAAAGGGCCTTTCCATTCTTCAATAAATGGCCACATAACCGAAACTGGAACGTATAGTTGGACAGGGTATGACAACATTAATTGAAGACTAATTAGCAGTGTAACTGTGTTAACTAGCCTAGAATGAAATATAATAATATTTTCAAATGTAAATCAGGAATATACGCACGGGCTACTAGGTAAATTTAAAGTAACGCTATCTTTTAAGTCATTGCCAAATCTAGCATAGGACAACGCTCCGGTTACCGCTATCAAACTGCAATTAAAAACAAAGCCAACGTTGAGTAACCCACAAAGTCTAGTCATACTTTCTGGCGATCTCATGGCAGCTCTCAACGGAAGAATCTAAAATTTACCTTATAATTTAACATTAAACGGGTTAGTTGCGTTACCATTGTATTACCATTCCTGTGTTTTCGTAACTAAATAGAGCCAAAGAGAAAAATATCGGATAGTTTTCAACTCTTCCAACGTATTCGATATCATCCCTGTGTTCGAATGTGATAATTATAATAGCTAAGCTAACTCCAATGCCTCCTAGTATAATTCCACTGGCTAGAATTGTAAACGGGGCTAACAAATGCAACGTTGTTATCATTGAGAATGACCATATAGGAATGCCTATTATTACGGTAAGAATATAGTTTGGTATATACAATTGTTTCCTCTCGATGTGCTAGTGCAAAATAAATCAAATAGAAATATTTCTCACTAAAGATCACGAAGACACTATGTACTCACAGTTTTGAAATTCTTCGTCATAAAGCACATGTATACGCAACAGATTCCGAGATATTGCAAACATATAATTACATTTACAAACGATTTCATTTTCATTCTAAGTTTATACAAAAAAGGGCTTCCATTTGTTTGGCAAATGTATTCTGCGACAAATCCATAATTCGTATAAGCTAAAATGCCCCCAGTTTCAGACGAAGCCGAGTTAAGAGTGTATATGCTGGAGATATTTGCAAGTTTAATTTTACTCGTATCGAATCCTGCCTTGTCAATCGAATCTTTTACAAAGGTGCTTGAATAAACCTGTAATCAATTTAATAGTATTAAGAAAGAATATTCTGCACCAAGAGGAAGATACTTGCTAGGATATGTTGGCAATGCAGCACAAGCAGTCCTGCAATAATAGCAAGAGGAATGCCTAGAACAAATCCGGACATTTGGAATGCAGTTCCCATAGAAAATATGCCTGCGCCTATAACACCTTTAAAGAATGTTAGTAAGGCAGCACAGACTCTAAAATAATCAATATTGAAATGTATTATTATTAAAATATCTTTAACTATTACACCCTTACCCAAGGTCATCATCCTCCATGATGTTGCATAATAAACTAAACTAAAATGAAAAGTCGTAAATTTTTTAATTACATGACTTTGTTTGACATGTGAAATTAAATTCTTCTTAGATTATAAATTCGAAATTCATAATACGTAATATTATATTTTAATAAGGGAGAAAATATCGATTTTAATTAAAGTAAATTTACTTATTTTTGCTACTACAATTTAAACGAGCACATTTTTTTAATATCTAAAACTCAATAATGTCTGTAGTTTTGCCTGATTGAATAAAGTATATTGCCTCGCCACAGTCGTACAAGCCAATGATGAAAATGAAGATACCCATGCCGATTAAGACGAGATTCTTTGCTATTATTATACGGTACCACCCTTCGTACTCGTCAAATCTCCTCACGATGTCTATCAACGGTGGAAGGTAAAGAGTAAGGCAAGGGGAACTGAGACAAGTTATAAGGGAGATTAAAACTTCTACGAATGGGACGATTAGCGCCAGTAACACTAAAATAAAAAACATTAAGAAAAGGTCAGAGGTATTCAACAAAGTTTTACTTACAAGTACATAGGAAGATACACGTTCTAAAGATAATTTCTGCCAACAGTGGCCTATTAAAAGGCCCTTTTCTCTGCTTTATCGGTGGCCACATTACACTGTTAACTATGAACATTTGCATTGGGTAAGAAAGAATGTAAGTTAGGCATAAAATCACAATAACCACATCATATATCCTAAAAAAATGGTTTATTAAGGGCGGCAGTTAAAAATATTTACCTGCATTAATTAGATTCATGAACTTACAATGAACCTGGTAAGCGAATGATTATCCCATTTTTTAGCCCAATTCCATATTTTTGATAAGATAATAAACCCACTGTCAGCAAAATTATACAACTGACTGCATTTGATACATTTATTAAACCAAATGGTGCTCTCATTAGATCGGGATTTTTCATGCATATTCTCAACGGCAATAGCTAATGAGTTAACATTAGTAGAGTAACAAAAAGTACCTAATAACCTAATTTAAAAATTATGAAAAGGCACGTTGCAACTTACCGAAGCCGTCCCTTCTAAGCCTATTAACATAATTGTAAAGAAATTTGGAAGATGAGTCAATGTATTTACCGCTACTCTGTCGCTAAAATTAGGTAATCCAGTTATCAAATGTAGTATACATAAACTTAAGCTGGCCATCATAAAAATATTTCCCACTACACTAAAAGGTGATAAAAGTTTGAGGTTGGGAATCATCGCCACCACCCATACAGGGAACGAGAAACCGATCATTATAACTTGGTGGGCAACATCGACTTTATACTTTTTCAACAACTAAAAATAGAAATGTTGATGTAAACCAAAGATATCAAAGCACTGCTTTAGAAAAGGTATATGAAATTATCCAAACCGAAGATATGTTTTTTCCTAAGAAGACCAACATTACGGATCCAAAACCCAAATGCATACCACAAATGCTAGTGTTGACTATGCATCTCATGACATCTGTCGACTTTCTAAAAACTGGATTTCCTTGCTTAAAGATGTAATCTACTACATATGCATAATGAATGTGGGGAAAACCTTCTTCATCGACTTCTATTTCCTCCTCTGGTTTTTCTGAAATCTTTGTAAGGGATCGGGCTTGGGCTAATGATATTCTTCTAGGCCTCAGTCCCAACTCTTCCTCGCGAACTAATTCTTGTTCAACGTATTCACTAGCGCCGACCTTAAATTCAAGAGTAAATCATTTATGGTTAAAATTGCGAAAAGATATAAAATATTTTAAAATAAAATAATACCACATAAAAAAGTAGAAAATATCGTACTAGTAAATGTTGGCAATGCGCTACAATTATAGCTGTCATTATTGTGCATGGTATACCCAACGCATTTCCTGAACAAGTAAATGCCGATCCTACTGAAAATACCCCTATACAAAGTACCACTCGCATGTAATGCGACAAAGCTTCCAAGAACCTAAAGATTAAAATTACGACAACTGTGCATCTAAACTATTCAGTGATTTTTCTCTTACTGCACTTTATACGCGTAAATCATTGTTTTCTAGTTATTCAAAATATCTTTAGAGTACCATTTACCAAATTAAATGATTTATCCTTACACTTAAACATAATTTATACTTTCGCGAAAATTGTCATCGAATTGTCAATTAGAGTTCTTCCTTTCTTCTTAGTAAATCTTTATATCTGAAGCTGTGGTGTAATGATAAGTTTTAAAAAATTACAACGATAAATGAATTCTAGCTGATGCGTTTGTCGTCTAAAGAACAACAACTAATTTTGCAATTTATATACGCTTATATTCACAGTTTGATTGTCCTTACAATTTCGTCAATTGTCTCCTTAAAACTAAGATGCAACAAGTAAAATACGATTACTATAATATTACACTCGATACTAAATTGCACTGAAAAATATTATTATTATTATTATTATTAACAAATATTTACAAATCTATAAATGTGAGTGTCTAAAATATATAGGACACAAGTAATGAAATTAAATTACCAGACGTTCGTCGGTAGCCACCCACATTCACAAATTTGTAAAATCTTGTTTATGCATTTTTTTTTATTGTACGGCTCAATTTATAAAATCGTTTAACATTGTAATAATTTTAAATTTTTGATTTCCACTTAATTGTTCTCTACATCTGCCTTCCAATTTCCAGCCTCATTTGATTAATCGAATAAATATACTCGAACGTATTTAATATATACTATGGACGTATTTATTAGTAACATTAATCTTAAAATCACATACAAAACTTAACATTAAATCTTATGAATTGGAATATAATATCTATGTACACGAACAACTAATAAATGAATCTAATTTTGGGTAATTGTATTATTGAGAGCTTCGCTTTGGAAGGTATGTACAATAGCAACTATACTCTCATACGTGCCAGTGACACAACCTAATAATCCTAAAATAAATATTAAAGCATTCTTTATCACAATCCAAGCGTTTAGCTCAGATATACTCCACGTATTCACTAATTCAAGAAGGGGCGGAATTAACAAAGCTAGCGCTGTGCTACTGACTGCTCCTACTAATGATATGAATAAGTTTAAATATGGTATAGCCTCTGCAAGGATAACTGCAACAAAAATATTAAATCAACTTAAAATCACATAAGATAAAGAAATTGAATACTAAATCAGAATAATTATACTCACAAGTAATCAAGACTAAAAAGGTCCTAAAAGCCAGTTCCGCAAAAACAGGAAATTTAAAAGGACCCAAGGCATTATTAACGGAAGGCCACATTATTTCAACTGGAATGTAGAATTGTAGAGCGTAACTCAATAAGATTCCTAATGGTATAATGATCTTTACTGACTGGCCCAATCTGAAATATTAAAAAATATGTTTCATTTACAATATAATATATTTATAATTATTATAATACGCGATGTTTATGAAAGCACTTACAAGGTATCTTCTGGTAAATTTAGAGTAACGCTTCCTTTAACAGCTTCACCATATTGGAAGTACGACATAAAACCCATCAAAATATACAGGATGGTAACGAAAGTCATTCCTACATTTAACACGCCTACAGGTCGTTGGAACTGATTTGGTTCCTTCATTTCGTTCTTAAGAGGAAGCACTAGTCCAATGCCTTCAAACGCATACAAAGCCGTGCCGAAGAATAGTGGAATTGTATTTAAATTTCCCATATAATTCCTGTCTGTTATAGGTGGTAAGTCTTGAAATGTAAAGTAAAGGGTGATTATCATCCCTACCATCATGCAGACGTTCGCTATTGTGGACAAGGGGGCCAAATATTTCAAATTTCTAACTAAGCAAGTTATCCATATTGGTAGAAGTACTACTGCCATGTGCAAGTGAATGTCAACAGGATAACCGTAATAGTCCAAAATCTGTTTGGTATTAGTGGCAATGAAAACAAAGTAGACGCAGCAAAAACCCAATTGAGTGAAACACAAGAAAATATTCACGATTATCCGGGAAATTGAGGCCAACTTCCTAATGGGCTGAGGACCGTTTTCAAAGCAGAGCTCCACAGTTTCCGCGAAGTCTGGGTCTGTTTTTCCTGTTACCTCTTGCATCTTCTTCGCTGCAGTTAGCTGTAAACATAAGTAAAAACAGCAAATTACTAGAGTAACAGGAACAACAATTAAAAAATCGCGTGGAGGATGAAGGTGGGAGACATAAATAATGTAATCAGGACTCGAGAAACGGGTCCTGAAATTTAGCTTCGTACATAATTTTGTTAAATGAGATCTTCAAAGGTCACATGTAACACATTTGCAAATACACCTACAAGTTGTTCTTGGCGTTATTAATTGACATCAAAATTATTTACTTTATTAAGCAAGTGATCGTTGAGACCGGACGGCAGTCATTTAAAAATGCGCTGTGTAATTGCACAAATTGCGCAAATGTTTTTGAAAAGTTGAAGTGTTAAATAAAGATTTATTTTAATATGAATAAATATTGAATTATAAAATTAAAAATTTTTGTATTAAATTAATGAATAGCGAATAATAT
Organism: Quadriops clusia; assembly: GCA_033557875.1. NCBI lineage: Eukaryota > Metazoa > Arthropoda > Insecta > Coleoptera > Hydrophilidae > Quadriops > Quadriops clusia. The sequence continues at coordinate 8,374 of JAWQRP010002772.1, read as the reverse complement.
TAATAAAGTTGCGGTAGTATAGATTTGGCCTCAAGTACATACGCGGATGATTTCAATGAATCATAAAAAAACTTTACTGTTCTAACACTGGTAAAAAAGACAAGAAACAAAGCTAACTACAAACTGGTGTTAAGGTCGCCTTATATTTCTGTTTCATAATTAACTATGTCCGTGTAATTAAACGTAAATTTCCCTGTGTGGTAGAGCATACAACAGTACTAACATCAACTTTATTACTTTTCTCACAGAAAGATATACATTAGGAAGAAATTTACCAAGGTAAAACATTCACAACTTTGAATTAAATAATCACATTAGTCGATTTTCTTCCGTATTCACAAATTTGCATATAATTATATCACATTCATTTCAAATAGCTATTAATTCAGGGCTTACCACGTACCAATAAATGTTGACAATGGACGCACACGATCCCCAATATAAGAGTGACTATTGGACCGAATACGATTCCAGCGTTTTTCACCGCATCGCCCATGGCGAAGACTCCTGATCCAACATTTCCTTTGAAGAGGTGCATCAAAGTTTCGAGATACCTTACAAAAAGTAATTGAATTAACTTTCATTTTCAACTCGGGTCGTGATGCAATGTTCGCCAATATTGCTTCAATTGCCTGTAATAAAAGAGGCAACAAACAAACCTGTTTACCTCAATGTACTTACGACGTAGGGTGTTCCACAGAAACTCCGTGGTGTCCTGCTGCTGCGCTTTTACCATTTTTCTCCTGCATGGGAATTGAAATGATAGGTTCCTTTGATTGGAAAGTCATGAATACATCTTCGTTCCTGAAAATGATGGATAACTTGCTTGAAACAATCAATGTGAAAATAATGTTATACTTATGTGTTATTACTAATTCGATTTGAAAGTATTTGTACTTACCTTTTATCATTGCCTTCTGGTCGATAGCTATTTTTTGAATCAAACTGCCCGTCTTTTCGCTTCTTGGCATTGTTTGATGAATTTGACTTTTTATCCATTCTGTAAGTAAAATATTCAATCAATATAATTGCTCTTAAAAAATGGCACGCAAACTATTTTATTTTATTTCAACATGTTGAGATAACGCACTCGAAAAATACGATGCTATCTACATGTAACTATTTTGTGTAAGTTTTTCTTTATTGTACATGATATAGATTGCGTTGATACAAGTAAAATTAATACATTTTAGCAAAAGCCTCTACTACACGTTTGATTTATTTTCTCTATTTTATTTATGTTTTGTTGGAACTTAATTGTATATATATATTCTTTAAAATTCAACTAAAAAACAGAAATGAAAAATAATATTGCAAGAAAAATAAATTAGCGTACATGTTAATGTCTTCCTCAAACATGTATCCTCCTATTTTTGTTATTAAAAAAAATACGCAATAAAATAGTCGTAATACTCATGTTGATTGTTAGGGTTAAGTAGTTCAGAGAACAAAAACTAATCCTGAATATTATTCTAGAATGCACGTTTATGTTCATGTAGTATTTGGCATTGTTACAAGCACTTATTTTTTTACGATAATGCTCGTGCGATAAGGATACGTGTGTTATTTTTTGCAACAGCTCAGAAAAATGTTTAGAAAATAAAAATTAAAAATTTTCAACATCGATAGAAAACGCATTTAGTACCTACATGTATGTTTACAAAACAACTTTGCTTGTGTTTACGCAGTTTAGAATTTTATAATTTAATGGTCTGTGTTAACAATAAAAGTGGCTGGCCGTGAACATGAAATTTTAGATTTAAATCCCGACAGAAATCTGCATGTGAATATAATTAAGAAACATTTATTTTATCAAGATCAAACAGCGGACGGATCACAAAATCATAAGTATTATAAAATTTAATATTTGATTAACTCACTTATAGAAAACTTGTTTTTGACCAGCTCATTAAAAGTTGTTGTAGCAAACAAAAAAGTAAATGCCGTTAGCACTAACAAATTATTAAACTGTCACTCACTACCAGTACTCATTGCTCTTGTGCCAATCCATTTTATGAAATCTGGACAATTTCAAAAGACACGATACGAATAGAAGGACATTAATATTATATCAAGGGACAATTCAATGTAACTAGGTCTCAAGTTAAAGTGTGCTTTAATTTAAAGTAAACAAAGATACTTACTTCAAGTCCAGTAAGATAACCTTTTATTAATATTACAGGTAACAATTAAAAATTCAATGATTCACTTAAGAAATGAATGCCTCTGGACTAATCGCTCGTGATTACACAGCAAACACTTTACGCGTGGAAATCTTGTTAAGAGATTAATGACTTCCACTTTTTTAAATAAAAATATTCCACTGTGGAATATAGATACTCAATGCTAGGGCACAATATTCAAAACGCGTTTTATACTAATCGTTTCTATGAACTTGAATTACAATTTGCTTTTAATGCGAGCATTTTTTCACTTAGAATGTTAAATAAGGCTGTCAACTAAATTTCAACTTCTCGTTAGTCCGTAATTTAATTGTCCATGTTTTACGTGGCCTGATGATAAGAAAAAAATTACTTCCTTCGGGTCGTTAAATATTTCCAGAGTATACTCGAAAATTGACATTGAAACGACTCGTTACAACTTTGTTTATTATATGTAGACATTGGAAATGGTGTAAATACCATATTATTCACTAGAGGTCATCTCGAAACGTGAATAGAAATTGAATGACAAAGAATAATTAATTTAATTGAGCGTTACTAATTTAGTGCAAAAAAAATCAACGGATTAGTTTCACATTTTGGTTCATTTAATGTTGAAATAGGTTATTTTGATACTAACGCTAAGACCACCGGCTGAAATTTATTCTTAGAGTCGTCTTGATGTGTTAAGAAACATTTTGTTAAATATATCTTAAAGGTATTTGTAAGTACAGACGTTGGCTTCTGAAGAATATTGCACGTCTGGTTAGATCAGATTTTTGCTATAAACTATTTTTTAATAATTTTTTGCTAATTGGATGCGTGTACGTAGTTGTACTTACATACATTTACGTCACTCATGCGAGTATATGTATAATTCTGTAATTTACATGCCATACATTTAAGTCGTTAACAATAATTGTGTCCATACACAATAGTGTTACGCAGCAATCTTAATACTAAAAACTGATTATGATGTAACTTTCTGAGTTAGCCATCAACTTCTCGCGAAAATTTCAGGAAATATGTGACTAACTGTAAAATAAATCAGAACGGTTGATTTGAAGTTGAGGTGAATTTCAAGGATATCTGCCTATTAAGAGTGATTAAATATCTGTGTGCCCACTAAAAGTGTTGCTACATGAACGATATCTTGCAATTTTTCTGTAACCTTGATATTTACAATACGCATACTGTCACAATACTTGTGATATACAATTACCTGTAATAGTGGATTTACATTAACTGAATTATGAGAGATTGGCTACGATAACAGGTTGCATGTTATATTTCATCACGTATGTGATTTTATTCAATTTACTAGGGTCTTGGGCAAAATTTATTATAAAACGTGTATTATGAAGAAGTACTAAGTTCTTTTTGATACCACTAATTAAACCGCTTTGCACGTTTCAATGTCAAAGTTTAATTACTGGTAAAAATAGTAAATTATATGTATACTTACATAACTGAAAACTAATTACCCCGAGAATGGAAAACAATGTTCAATATTTTAAAGTTTATGAATAAATGACTTTATTAGCATAATTTTAAATCGACTTTTACAAACTGGTACACAATTTATCCAAACGTTCTTCATTGGCAATGAATTAATATGTTTATTTGTGGTTTCAATACAAGTGTAAATTATTTTTTTTTGCATGTTTATTTTTTGCGCGTTTTACCTTCATCGTATTTTTGTGAGTAAATACTACAATTATTTGTTATATAATATAATAGAGATAATATGTCGACGTATCTATGTAGTATGTTCCTATGTATTGTGCAGACACAAACATATTCTATATATACGTTTTTTTTTTATTTTTTTAATTAAATATCTTGAGATGTTTGATTTAACCTGTCATATGAAATCCACCAATTATTCTCACAAAAAAAATCAAATTTGGAAACAGGTGACCATTGTGACTAACCAACATTTTCATATCGTAGTTTCCATGACCCACTTTCCGAATTTGCCATCAGCACATCAAGAAGGCACCGGCGATGAACGAATGAGAGAGCACATGCCACTATTTACAAACATGCCTTACCTTTGCAAAAGCAAGATTCAGTAGCACAGGTGAATCGTGTTCGTTGGTGCATTACACACAGAAAACTGCTGGCACACACCTCCACTAGTCGACTTTAAAGCGAATACGAAACAACTGAGAGACAGTCTGCGGGCAAAATTGTCTTCATCCCACCACCGAACCGTTTCGGTGCAAAATTGCCAATCAAAATGTTGAACATGAGCCGAAACTCCTGTTTTTGCCGGATTTAAGGCAGCAGGCCCACATTACAGATCACTCAACTTAGTTCAGAGATTCCCAATAAGATATCTACACACAATCAAATTGATGATGAGGATGTTACCCCATCAGGGGTTTTCTATGTCTTCATCGAAGGATGTGTAACCAATTGGCCAGAAACATTTTAGATTTTCAAGGACGAAGAGGATTTTGAAAAATATATCATGGGATTTAACATCAATTAGATAGTGTAGACATCAACTCTCCAAATTATCATTAGGCTTGAGATGTCTAGTTGACTACGCAAAACTGTAGCCAAGGAAATGATTTCCAATTATCAAGGTAGTGATTAATTTTTTATCCCTCATCTGATTTACCCTGAAATCAAGAAACCAATATAAATTCTATTTAATTCTCATTTTAAATATTAAGTAATTCCGCTTATAACAGAGTGCTTCATAATAAGTATCCACATATTCTTCATTAAACCGATTATAATAAAACTGAAAGTACTCGATAGTGCTTCTTCTAATAAATTTCTCAAGAAAATTATTATATGGCTGATTGATATTATCATTTAAAACATCACAACTCAAAGATATAATAATATAAATAATATGCAAGGACTTTTTGAAGATTACTTGTGTATTCTTTAAACGCGTGCGCTGAACAATAACATTACATGCTTACCTTTTAGGTCATGCGAAATGTTCGTAGAAAAATAAAACGTTTCAATGAATTACCCTTGGCTCAATTGAACCTAATACTCGTTCAATTTATTATACATAAAGAGTAATAATACTTTATTCAAAAATAATTCTATTTTTAAAATGAGAAATGCTAAAATATGAAATTACAGCAAACAAACCGGGTTGCGAAACTTTGAGATGTATTAATAATAGAAAAGAAATAATAAATTTAATTAAATTTAAACAAGAAGACCAGAAAATAAACTTAATAGGTCAAGAAACAATCAAATTATAGAGATATAATACTTTTTCACATTATATTTTGTCATTTTGTGATATAAAAATGTATCTAAAAAAGTTCAGACTTGATATTTAATTTAATGTAAATCCCGTGCTGCGCAATTAGCTAATGATAAATTTAAAGTTTTGGGTTGTCATCCTCTCATTAGATCCCTCTCGTTAAGTTTTATGGGAAACAAACTAAAAAGGATTGCGCTTGGCTAATTTGTCGGTATGCATATAAACAAATGTCCTTCGTGGTATCATTTAATTATAAGAATAAACTGAATTCATAGATAATTGTAACATTTTTCGCACGGTGTCATACAATAGTATAGTCTTGTTTTCCTCCACTAATTACCGTTCAACATTCAATTTCCACATTCCTCTAATTAATTATTTGATGATGCAGCAAAGTATTCAACATGTTAAGTAATCATGAGCAAAATATTGCGATCCTTCTGCATCTACATATATTATTATGCCACGAATTAAAAAAATAAACTAATTTAAGCACATTTTTATTTAAATATCTTTAATAAGTAGAATTACAGATCCAGAATAAGTAATAACATGAACAATTTTATTGGTGTTTTAAATATAGCCAGGCACGAAGTGTTTTTGTTATTTTCTTGCAAGTTACCTAACATAATTTAAGATAGGATGAGATTGATTTATTTGAATTTTATGTTTTGATACACTAGTGAATTGAATAATAACACCAAAACGAGACACACTTATATATAACCTTTATATAAAAAAGTCTATAATGTATTATTGTCTAGAATTCATTTATAAATATTTTTAGAATTGTAAAAATCATTATGAAACCTGTTTAACAGCATCTGCAGTTCCATAGTACCTACACAATTATAATATTGAAATAATATACATACATAGAATTTTATAATTACCAGTGTGGTTTGTATGAACCACCAACTTTTAAGCGAATTACTAAAGGTATTTTATTGCTAAAATCATTAACTTTTAGTTATTTCTTCAAGTAACTTGTGAAATTCAACAAGCTAATAGCAAATCTCAATCCATTTGCCTTCAATGTTTCGACACAGATACCATTGTAAAATTTCTCGCAATTATTTATGCTAACTTATGGTAGCACAAGGCAATGCAAGGTTGTGCGTATTTTTCAGCACTACAATTAATACGCGAATAGGAGCACGTGTTGAAACGATGTTGCTAAAAAGGTATATGAATGCACACCAATTTATTTTGCCAATTGTCTTCTAAAAGGAAGGCATCGCAGGATTTTATCGCGGCATAATAGCGACGGGAAGTTTAGGAGAAAGTCGCTAAAAATTGCAGCATTCTTAATTGCTGTTTCTAATTAAGTTTGGCAAAATATTTATGGGGCGTGTTCGCAAATAACGGTCGCTACAGTTCGCTCGCTGAACTCTCTTGGAAAACCCCATGGAAGTTCAAATCCGAAAGTATGCTAACAGATGAACATATGTAAATGGGCGCTTTATATTTTTCACTCCAAATATTTTCACGTCGCGCTTTAAGAGTGTACTTTTATTTAAATGCCAATCAAAATGTTATTATTATTCTGAGTTTAACAGCGTGTGCGCACGCTTGCTTATTTATGAGCGTCATATCGTTTTAAGTTTAATTATTTTTTATTTCGACTATTTACTATCTACCTGTTTAAACATAGAAACAGATATAGGATTCAGGTAATTTGTTACACATCAAATATTTTCATTGAACTTTGATGTTTGATTCCTTTGTAAAATATGTCAAATCATTATTCATATAAATTCTAACAACTACATACACATTGTACAGGTACCCGTTATAAATTCCTATAAAGAGTACTCGACATACTTGGCGTGCACATCGAGGAGATAATGTAAATTCATAACGATGATAATCATGGAGCACGTCAGAATCTAAGATACATTTTTTTCTTGTATTAAGTATCTCCAATTAGATAAATAAAAATATTATTATTTTTAATATAAAAGCAAAGAATGGCATACATTAATAAGATTTTTTATTTCTTCTTCGATGTTGAAATTGCCACATTTAACACTTGCTGCCCATACACAATTATAAATCGGCAACACCTCAGCATATCCTTGTAGATGGGATTTTATTTTAAATGGTTGAATCTTCAATTATTGTGATATGATTCATTTTACGTTTATGTATTAATATATATTTACAAACAAAATATTCTTGAAAAATATTTTATATTAATCACCACATACTTATGACTTGTAATATTACTTTATTTTTATTAAATGTACTTAAAACCTTACTATTATCACTTAGTATCTTTGTGCAACTATACCAAACAAAACTCCTACAGCTTGTTACAACTTTTATTCCCCAAATAACATAGTTCAAATCTCACTACAAGCTTCCAAAAATTATTAACTCGATATTTTATTAAAGTTTAATTTATAAAATTCAAGATGAGAAATATGAAAAACATTAACAATATTACAAAAATATTATTGGCGATATTTAATATAATCTGTTAAATTAACATTTTATTAATATGTAATTTAAAGTTTGAGAATAATATTAGACAAAATTATTAACAAAACAGTGGTACCTCGGATCCCGAACGCACCTAATCACGAATAAATCGGCTTACGAACATAATTTCCGAACAATGTTTGACTTGACTTGCGAACAATGGTTTCGCGCATGAACGCATAAACATAGCTTTGGCAAAGTGACCGTTTTAAATGACAAGATGATTCCCGATTTTTGGCATATTATCCAACAAAGAACAACAATCACAATAGTCCATAAAAAAAAACAAAAAAATTATCTTTAACTTTATTTACAAATCTTACTTATAAATATATTGTGACGGATGGGGGGGGGGGGGCTTAGCTGAAAAGCTAGGATCGAAAAGATCCCAAAAGGGAAAAAGGCGGGAGATTCAAATCAACCCGAAACTCTATTTGGCCAAAATTACCTGTGATCGTCTAGTATTTGGTAGGAACCCTTTTTCGTT
>JAWQRP010002771.1:0-14759 GCA_033557875.1 Quadriops clusia | reverse complement strand
AGTACGGGACGGGACGAGACGGGGTCAAACAGGAAAGGCATTAAGAGTTAGTTAAGAAGAAGAAAATCAAATATGTCATCTATTTAAAGACAGGCACACCTATTCTTCTTATTCTAACAATGTGTTCTATTATTTTCCACTCTCTCCATGTACATTTCACACTCGCCCCTTTTAAAAAGACCATTTACCCAAAAGTTCGTTCGAAGAACGACGGGTCTGCTAGTATCTAATAAATACCTATTTTCTGACAATACTAAGAACAAGATTACTTGATACATAATATGTCTAAACCTCTACTCCTCTTGTTCTCCGCCATTCAATAAATTGCATGTCTTTCCCATTATGATATTGCATTAAAAGGTAGAATCTTCACCCATTGTTTTAGTTTCCTATTTCCAAATCCCAGATGCCAAATCCGATATTCATCTCACATTCGATAAAGGTTTATATATTAGACAATTTATTTTATTGTTTGTTATCGATACAAAAATTGTGCATACTATTTGAAGCTTCTTGCTAGCACAAGAAAAGCTGTGTCTGTAACAGATATCAAAATGATTTGACTGCAAGCTAATATTTTTTCAATTACATATATATTTAATAGAGAAAATTGTTCCCCCCCTCGATCTAAGAAACTTATTAATTATCGATAATGTCTATGTTTATGCCACACTGTATAAAGATATCTTTATGTTAGGTTTGAATTTGTAAATACATTCTATACTTTTGATATTTTCCTCAATAATGAAATACATATGTAGAATATCAGTGGTAATATTAGGTAATTATTGTGACGGATGGGGGGGGAGGGGTACCTCGCTGATTCGCGCGCGTCGTTTTCGTAGCATCCCAGAATTCGTAGGCAAAAGTCACGTCAAAGAAAATTAACGCCATTAAGGTGAGAACTGTTATTGAGAGTAAACAAAGCGAAAATTGAATGAATAATGAATTCAATGGAAATGTTCAGTCGTTTGTCTGGGTCTGTGTGTGTGTGATTTGTGTGATTTTAACCTGGTTATTTCAATTATTCAATGATTTTAATGCTTTGGTAAGTTCTGTTACCAAGAAAACCCTCTTTCATTCTTTAACTATGAAAATTTATGACAAATGAAACACGGCAAAAACGCGAACGTTGCCACCACAAGCTAACGCAACGTAGGGACCCTCGGTGGCAAAATAATCTACAAGTCCGAACTTTAGAAACTCAAGATAAGAATTGATCTCCGGCAAAGCCATCAACAATCGTCACCGTCATCATTGGCATCTCTACGACACGCCGCAATGTCGCGGCGCACTAGGTGGCAAGATTTAATTGGTTCGGCACAAACGCGGTTCCAAAGCAACGCAGCCAGCAACATCCCGAGTTCAAGCGTTTAGGCAAACAAAATGGTTTACAGGAATAAAAGGAGCGTTCTACCAGGATGTTATTACATTACCCGACAACATGATCCATTTCACCACTACGTGGATCCACAAACCAGAGGCTCCCAAGTAACGCCCCACTGATGAACACGAAATTGGACGAACGGGTGAACAAAGTCGCTGTCGCTAATAACCCATTCCCACTGTGTGGGCTCAGGAAGCGTGACCCCAACCAGAAGGCCGCGACCCAACTAAAAGGCAAAATGGCAACACTTAATCCCCGAAATGAAACAGACTAAGCGACAATAAAACCCACGCCGGTGCCTTACCCAAAATATACGAAATTAGCTGAAAAGGAATCACTGGAATTAAGTACACATTAAAAACAATAAAATAAAAGAAAACTTTCATCATAACGTAAAAACATTTGATTGTGAATTAATTTACCCTGAATTTGATTTAATTGAATGACCTTAGTGCGCAAGAATGAATTACCCATCTGTTTATTGAACTGTAGTTTACCTAATACTGACCATGAGAACGAGATACCTTTGATTGTTCTTAAAATGGTGTTACCTTTGATTATTATTTTAATTGCTCTACTGTTTTATCGTTATGTAATTGTGCTACCTTTGTTTTACAATTACGTAATTACGCTACCTTAGTTATCGTGATGTAATTGATTCGTTTGAATTGGTTATAGCAAACCCTTGTTTGTAATTATTTATTGAATTTATTGGGCCCAAACTTTGTTATTGAGAAATGTTATTGGTTGCATTGTATCGTTATGTTTATTGGTCGACCGTAAATGATTCGTGTGTGTGTGCGTGTGCGTTTGCGTGTGCGTGTGTGTGTGTGTGTGTGTGTGTGTGTGTGTGTGTGTGTGTGTCTGTGTCTGTCTGTCTGTCTGTCTGTCTGTCTGTGTGAGAGAGAGAGAGACAAAACGGAATTACCCTCCTCCTATTTCCCTCTGGCGGCGTTCATCGAAACCAACCAAACAAAACAACGCACAACTAGTGAAAACAAAACAAACCCACTTGCGGCAACACTACTCTAACGGTATGAAATTGAACAAAATAAAGAAAGAAGAAAACAAATATCCTTAGCCTGTGTTGAGACCCACGTCTGAAGATGGCGCCCAACGAATCCAAAAGCTCCCAGAAGAAATGGTGTTCATGACACTCCCAAAGGCACTGAACAACCGATCACAGCGAACTCAACTCACGGAACTTTTCACTCTGAACGGACTCAACTCTCTGATCGACCGTCATCTGGGACTACCTCCCAAAGACTCTCTTCTCCACTTAACCCACTCGGATCGACCGTCATCTGGGACTACCTCCCAATGACTGCCTTCATCAAATACCTCTCTCGGATCTACCGTCGTCTGGAACTACGTCCCAATGACTCTCTTCATCAAATAACTCACTGATCGACCGTCATCTGGGACTACCTCCCAATGACTCTCTTCAATTCAATTCAATTTATTTTTCGTGATCATGTACATGATGTAGAAACACAAAAGAAATATTACACTTTACACTAAAAAATTCAAACATAAGAAATATCGCATTACATTAGCAAGAGAAACACACATGGAACATTGCAAACGCCATCTACCTGTAAACCGCTAGCTATCAAAAAACTCCGCTAGTGTATAAAACTTTCTATCAACAAGATACCTTCCCACCCCGGTAATAAATTCCCTAACCGTATTGACATGCTTCAAGGTATCTGGCAACCTATTGAATATTCTAATCGATTGCGGAATGAAAGATTTCCGATAGTACTTATTATGAGCCCTCTCCTCCCTCAGAGCTTCCCTACCCCGTGTTAAATAGCCATGCAAACTCGCGCCCGACCCAACCCGCCCGCGTGTTCGAAGAGCGTACACAGCAGCCACTCGCACATACACATTCACAATTGTGGGTATCCCCAAATCCAAGAAGTGCTTTCTGCAAGATTCGCGGGGCGGAAGTCCCATAAGAGCTCTGATAGCTCTCTTTTGCAGTTTAAGTATCGTGTCAAGGGCTCCCCCAATACAAAAGGGCATAGGTTGCCACCGAGTGAAAGTATGCAAAATATACAGATTGCAGCGCCCCCAGACTACAGATTCGCCTTAATCTTCTCAGCGCAAAACATAGTCTACCACTAACGTGCGCAAGATGCAGCTCCCACGAGAGGCCGTCATCGAAAAAGATCCCCAGCATCCTACCCTCCGCGGCCCGACAGATGGACACACCATCATGAGTTATTGCAAACGTCCCCTCAAACTTACATCCTGGATACAGCATCAGAGCAGTTTTATCCACATTAATCTCCAGATTGTTGGCTACAAACCACTGCGCCAAGCCCTCCATGGCTTCAGCCACCTGGAGTCGAAGCCCTCCTACACTATCCGCGAAGACGCATGCGCTAGTGTCATCGGCGTACAGTCAAGGTAGCCTTCACATTAGCGGAAATATCATTCACAAAAATAATGAATACGAGCGGCCCCAAAATAGAGCTCTGTGGCACGCCTCTGACGACGCCAACCATACCAGACCTCGTCGCACCAGTACCCCCCACAACCTCCGTGAGTTGTCTCCTTCCAGAGAGATAGCTACACATTAGATCGTAGGCCCTACCTCTTATTCCATAATGGAAAAGCTTATATAATAGAATTTTATGATCTACCACGTCAAAGGCTTTAGAAAGATCGCATCCCAAAGTCGCGACAAAATGTCCATTATTAATATTTTCATATATATTCGTAAGGATAGACTCCAAAGCAGACTACACGGACCTTCCCTTCCTATAACCATGCTGAACATCACCCCAAACCCCGTTACTGTCAAAGAATTTAATTAATCTTGTTTTTATCGCCTCTTCATAAATCTTGGAGATTACTGATAAAAGTGATATCGGTCGGTAATTCAATATATTGGTTACATCTGACTTTTTATGTACTGGTCTAATCTTGAAAATTTTAAACTGGGAGGGAAATATTCCTGCCTCAAACGACGCAATCACCAGCCTCATCAGAGGCTCAGCTACCCATTGCATAGATAGCTTTAATGTTCTTACATTAATATCATCCAGTCCGCATGAAGAACTGTTCTTCAATGCCATTATAATTTTTTTTATTTCATCCAAATTAACTGGGGTCAAAAACAGGGTATTCAAAGTTGATGTTTTAAATTTATTCAATTTCTAAATGAAATCGTGCCCAATATTAGATGTCAGTTTATTATTGATAGACGCAAAGTATTCGTTGAAACAGTCAGCTATGCGATCGGGACAAACGATGGTCTCACCATTGACAAGTAGCTCTTCCCCTCTTATAATTTTCCACGTAGTTCTAATTATGTTGTTCGAACTTTCGATCAAAGTATCGTTATACAGTCTTTTTGCTAAGGCCATGATTTTTTTAAGTGTTCTTGAGTATGCTCTATAATAATTCAACAGGGTCTCGTGAGGATAATCCCTTACAACTAAGTATAGATTACGTTTGTTTTTTGAAGATATTTTAATACCCTTTGTGATCCAGTCTCTCTTAGTGCGTCGATGTTTTTGGCTGGGAAAACATTTGTTATATACCTCATTAAAGACCAGATAGAACTGATCAAGCAGTTCTTCCGGGCACTCTGCGTTCAGAGCAAGAGCCCAATTCACATTCCCGATCAAGTTCACAAATCTACGAGCGTTCCCACCACTAAAACTCCTCGTCAAATAACTCACTGATCGACCGTCATCTGAGACTACCTCCCAATGACTCTCTTCATCAAATAACTCACTAATCGACCGTCTTCTGGGACTACCTCCCAATGACTCTCTTCACCCACTAGCTCACTCTCTACTCGACCGTCATCTGGGACTACCTCCCAATGACTCTCTTCATCAAATAACTCACTAATCGACCGTCTTCTGGGACTACCTCCCAATGACTCTCTTCACCCACTAGCTCACTCTCTACTCGACCGTCGTCTGGGACTACCTCCCAACGACTCTCTTCATCACTAACTCTCGGATCCACCGTCCTCGAAAAAATACTTCTAACGACTCTCTCATTCTCTTCCTATCTCCCCGGCTCGGAGGCCACCCTGTCTTTTCACCCAATCAGACCCCTCTCGCATCCGCCCGGCCTACCCCCTCTCAAGAGCAACCAACCACCGGTTAGCACCTGTCATTTGGGACCAATCGGGCAGCTTATTAGACCACGCCCTCTGATGAATTCGCCAAGCGGCTTTTATCGGTTCTTGCAGATATCTGTTTACAATTAGAGCGACCTTGGCCAAGCCATTTTACTATTTCGGCGTTCTTGAGGAGCCGTCCTTGAATGGGATGCTAGCGGTATCCTTTGTCAGCGAATTCTTTGTGTAGCACGCCTATTGTTTGGCCTACCGCTTGACCCGGGGAAATAATTTCCCAGATTTTGAATACATCTGTTGTCATTTAAGCAAACAAATCTGATTTTGATAAGAACCTAATTTGCATGAATCGCGTAACCTATCTTTATACCTTCACATTATATATGATAACCAACTATGTAAAGTTTTCTTCATATCGTTGGTTACCACTGATATACATACCGTAAATAAGCTTGTCTATGTGTAAGAGGTGTACTCTTTTTAAAGTGCCTAATGTATACTTATCATAATATATTGTACATATGTTTGCTAGAATATGTACAAGGAAATACCCAACTTAATGTTACATTCGTGATTTTAAAAAATCTAATTACTTTATCCACATACAGATCTCAACAGGATATAATACAAATTTGGACCGCAGCGAATGCAGTGCGATGAGGGACTTCAAACAAGGTGACCAAATCTTCATCCACTACCACAATCGTTCGAACCTTGACTTTTTCATCCACAACGGCTTTGTCTTTGAGGACATCGAAGGCGACACGTACCCTTTAACTTTGGGCATAAGCCCCTCGGACAAGCTCCAGGCGAAACGTTGTGAGCTCTTGGCCAAATTGGACGTCTCTTCAACGCAAACGTTCTTTCTGCAAGACTGCCCTGATCCTTTCGATAACAAGCTAATGGTCTTCTGTCGGATATTCGTGATGACCGAGGACCAACTGAACAAGTATTGCAAAGAAGGAGAGAGTTTGGAGAAGATTATAGATCCACGAGGCACGAAAGAAGATGTGGAGCTCGAGCTAAAGTCCTGGAAGTTCTTGGAGATGCGGCTCAAGTTGCTGTCAGCTGTATTTAAGACGTCGATGGAAGAAGACGAACAATTGACCACCGACCCGAACTTACCGACCAATTACAAAATGTGTGTCCGGATGCGAATGTGTGATAAAAAACTGCTTAGCAAGATTATTGATTGTGTCACCATTAAGATTAAATTGCTTGAAGCTATATAATTTATAACATAAAATAATAATAATAAGATTAAGACTGTGCAACAACAAGTAATTATTAAAAC
This sequence comes from Quadriops clusia, assembly GCA_033557875.1. NCBI lineage: Eukaryota > Metazoa > Arthropoda > Insecta > Coleoptera > Hydrophilidae > Quadriops > Quadriops clusia. The sequence continues at coordinate 7,973 of JAWQRP010002771.1, read as the reverse complement.
AACAACAAAAATAAATTTGTCTAAAATTGTGATAGAAATTCGTTTGCCATCCCTGCTGCAATGTAAGTGATTAATTAATCAGTAGACATTAAACTTTTTGTTTTTCAACAAGATGGATGTAAAAGTTAGGAACTTCTATGTCCTTGAGATTCTTAAAATCACCAAAAATCTTGTAATCGCATTTTTCCCCAAAAGCTTCCTTCAGCATCCCCTTGAAAACTTCTAATCGATGAGGATAATAGGAAAGACGAAACTCGCTGATGGTGTCTCCGTTACCCGTTTTGTCCTCGGGAGCTGTGTCAATCATATAGTCCATCATAACCATGGCAGCCTTCCCTGAGACATACAATACAGAAGTTTTTATGTCGGCCATATGACTGCTGTTGTAGTAGATGCACTTGGCCGGAGTGTAGCCAGAATCGATGATATGGTCGTAGTTTCTGTGGTCAATTAGAAGAAGACCTCCTGGTTTGACACATTTTTCGAAATTTTTGAAGGCTTGCCTATAAAATATGTAGAATAGTAAGTAGTTATTTGATTATGCACCAATAAATTAATGTGGAGTGATTTTTAATTGTACAGATTTTTTTTCTTACAGGAGAGTGCTTTCATAGATATTTTTCATATCTCGCTTATGAATGAATATTTTCAAATTTAGTAAAGGTAAAAAATTTTCCTACATCACATACATTGACCCCTTAAAATTTACTATTTACTTTGCAGTCACCCAGTATATACTCGTATTAATGGAATCTTGACATATTAGATATATATGATTTATTGTTTCGGTCAGCATTATAATTATGTAACAAAAGAAATTATTACATAGTGAAGAATCAATGAAAACTTTCATGTTTCGTTGATTACGTATGGTAATAATTAATGATTTCGTCAGGCAACCAACCATTCATTGTTTACACTAATGCTTTATCTTTAGATCTACATTTAAAATTTAAAACTACCAAATTTTAAAAGTGCAAGACAATTCAACAACCCAGGCTTACAATTATAATACATCAATGTATTTCTGAATATAAGTACAATGGTAAAGAAGTACCGAACATTTTCGAGATAACCTTTTAACGCCGTAACTGATGTTATTCTCAAAACGTGTTTATCGCTCAATTTGCCTTACTCGATAAAAAATAAATTATTTCGTATTTGTTTATCTGAAAAATTCCTTATTAAAACGTTAAAATATGTGCAATACCGCGATATCTCAACATATAAGCGATTGACTCGCGAAAATCACGTATATATTTTAACTCTTCTGTTTTTCCTTTTGTGACTTACTTTTGTTCCCTTTGATCTCCAAATGAATCCATCATGTGTGCAAAAGAGTTTCCTAAGCAGATGACGGCATCAAAACCTCCATTGATTAGCGGCTTGATGTCGTCGTAAAGAGTTAGCCAGTTTGCTTCTTCGATTACTGTAGCGCAAAATAAATAAATAAATAACGAAAACGGGGTATTAAAAAATTCAACTTACTCCATTTATCAAAAGCGGCTTCTTTCCTCCGCTCCCACCTTTCTTTCAAGGCGTATTTTAACATCTTATCTGAGGCATCCACCGACACCACTTCGAAACCTTCTTCAACCAACATAATGGAATCGATCCCTGTTCCACAGGCTACGTCCAAGACCCTCTTGCATTTCCTGTCCTTTAAAAGCCCAATCAAGAATTTTTTGTAATTTTCAGTCCTGGATTTTGTGTCTCCTATGAAGACCTCCCAAACCTTCGCGGCTTTTCCATCCGCGTATTGGTCCCTAACTCCTTCAGCAGGAGTGCCTAAGGATCGGGTTCTGAATGTGTCGGACATGCTGGCCACTGTTCCAATGAATGAGCTATATAACAACGCTAAACGAAACGAACAAAAATATTGTACGATAGAATTTGTATCTATGCAATAGTACTGCTAGAGATAAAACTACAATGAATAAATTCGATATGCGATAAAGCGCGCGTAGCTATTTTTTAAGCTAAAAATGATGCAATTAACAACCAATAGCGTATTACGTTTATCAACTTTCTTGGGAAAAAGACTTACGTGTCAGAAACTCCTCCAACGCGCAAAAGGTTCAAAATAGGCCAAAGCAAAACTTTATAACTGAGTTTTAGGAAAGGAAGAGAGGGGAACTCCTGATATGCATTACCAGCATTTGTAATTTATGAGCGAAGCTTTTAATGTGGTTTTGTTATGGTTTCGCAACTCTTATTATGGCAACATCGTAAAGCATAGAAAACATTAAAGATTAGGATTAAATTCTTCGGTAATTTTTGTCTCTAAGCTTTAAATAGATGATTATTATCCGATTATTCGTTTTGCGTAATAGGCTATGCTACTATTGCGATAATTATTAAAAAAATCAATAGCATTTAATGATACGACGAATTTTATGTAAAGCGATTACGCGCAAACAATGTTTTTCCATAAAATCACTCTCGTGTGGATTTAGATAAACAAGTTAGTGAGAATATTGTAGTGTATGATTAGTTGCCTAAGTTGCGGACAAAAGATATGCTTACTAAAAAGCCTAAGAAAAACAAAATGCAATAAAGAAAATGAATTACAGAATGAACATGATGTCACGACCCAGTACTTTTTTAAAGATGTTTGATTAGTTTTATGCACAGTTCACAAATTTATCATAACTTTGTTCCATCTCCTAAGTCCGACTAGTTCACATACTAGTCGGACGATCAGATCGAACTTCTTAAACAAATTGCGCAGTACATAAATATTTATAAACTGTGCATACTGTTGATGAACTTCTGATCGTTAATGAATTAGTCGGACGTGGGAATGGAATAAAGCTAATATAGCAAGATGGTATCAATGTTTCAATTGTTCTTTTGTGCACCATTTATTTAAGAAAATGAAAATATAACATAAGTACACCAAGACAAATTTGGTCATATGCAATGAAATGACCACAACAGTCTACAATAAGTATTCAGCACCTACTTACAGTCTTTCATAATAAATTTTAAAATTCCTAAAAACTGAGATGACATCTCAAATTTACAAAATATGTACATTCAAATCTCAATCATCTAACTATCCCTTATATATTAACCATAGCATTGCTGATAGACTATAGTTAATTGCCGATGGGACCAAAAAAGGAAAACAAAATATGTCAACTTATTAAAATAATCTTAAATTTTAATTTGTGTATTATTATTCATACACATTGCATAATGTAAACTTAACATATTTAGTAACATGTTACTACTTGTTAAACAACTAATGATTTTGCAACTTAGCTTATAGTTTGAAACAGAAACTTGAATTATAAACATATTAATATACTTACATTGCCAAAGGCCAATTACGAAAACAAATAATTGAAAATACATAATAAAATATCCTTTTCGAAATTGTTAGAAATTTAGTCATTTTACATAAAAATAATATATTATTACTTATTAGTAAATATGAAATTGGATATGTATACATATAAGAACTTAGCAAACTGCAAACAATACATGATAAAATAATCTTCACGTCATAAAATGAGCAATAATAATAATTACTGAATGATATCCTATTTTCTGAGTAGTCAACTTCAAATTTAAGCAAAATTTTTTTCATTGCTGTGTAATTCATTATGTTCCAAATTACTATCTTTAATATCGATGATTTCAGTAACGTCTTTACTCTCTTCATTATTTAACAGAGTATCAGTCAAAGTGGTATTTGCATTATTGGAACTAATAACCATTTCATTAGAAACAGTAAGCTTTTCGTCCGCGACAGAAACCTTATCGTTTAAAACAGTAACCATATCATTTAAAACAGTGTCTGTAGTATTTGAAGTAACATCCAAATTATTTGTATCAACAACTGTATCACTGGAAATAGTAATTACATCATTGGAAATGTTAGTCACACTATTCAAATCCGTAATCTTATCTTTTGAAATATCAACTGAGGTTGCATTTGAACCTTCTGAAAGATTATCAGTATCGAGCAACACATTTCCAGCATTGGTCGAAACATTAGTCGAATTCGTCTCACTAACCGATCTCTCTTTAACTTGATCATTGACCTCTTTCTCATAAGCACCGAAAAATGAAGGTAGTTTTCCAGACAGATACAATGACAATGAGTTAAAACAACCCTTTTTAGCATCAAGCTTATCCAAGCGCACCAACACATTGATAGGTTTTTTTATTCCAATTACCGTAAGGTTTACATCAACGAGCGGGTCTTCAGATTTAGCACCTTTGTATAATACATCCTTGATGTAATTGGAAAGATAGACTTCACGAGCCAGGCACGAGTTCGACTCTGGAAAATTAATGTTCTTCGCGATGCACTTACGGGATTCCCAAACGTTCACGAATCCTTTGCAACGGAACACAACTCTATCAAAAATGTCGTCATGGATGTTTGATTGACCATCTAGCTTGGGAGCCTTGTTCGATGTGTCAGATGTGGTAACTGTGGTCAACTCAAATTTCATCGCATCCTGCAGGAATTGTTTAACATAGTCACAAAAGATATCAAACCAGATCTTGCGAATGATCTCTTCCTTAGTCTCGCCTTCAAACATGTCGATCACTTTCTCTTCCAAATAAGCCAAGTAGCTACCCATGAACACAGGGAACTCAGAAAAATTGTCTAAAATACGAACATTGTTGATGATAGAAGGTCTTTCTGTGAACAGCGTGTGCAGAGACGGCTGGTTATTGGCTAAGTGATTCGAAGCAAACTTGCAATATAAGACAAACTCTTTTAAGAATTTTACAGGGGCCATTTTAGTTAGATTGTGGACATGCTCAAAAGGATCTTGGATGCATATTGGGGTCTCGACGTCAAAAAGAACATTCTGGGCTAAATAGTGGTTGAAGGCCGGTGGAACTTTTTCTCGCTTTAAGAAAAGGGTCTTGTCAACAGGGTCTCCTAAGAATGGACAAATTATATACATATTGTAGTTGAAATTTGCATAAAAGTCGAAAAATCCACGAATCACATCAAGTGGTTTCGCTTTGTGTAAAGCTGGTAACGTTAAGGTAGGACTTTCAAAACCTGCATTCCAACCAGCCTGCATGTTCATGCTATAAACATTTTGTTGCAGACTATACACGGAAGGCAGACAGAATGGCTTTTGCTGCAAGTAGAAAATGATTGCCATGACAAGGGCGTAGTTCGTGAATTTGTTGTGGTGGCTCGTAAGTTCGTGGGCCTTCGTCCAGTGCTTCGCCAGAACCATCAAATATTTTATTTTTGGATCCAATTCGATATAGTACCTGCAATGGGAAAAAAGTTTGATTATATTTCGCGTATTATAACAATATCTTGTATTGTCAAAAAGAATGATTCAAAATAATATAGAAATTAAGTGGTCGATTTGGGATTTTTAGTTGTCTTTAAATAAATGTCTATTCTGTTAAAAATAGTTTATTCCTTATGGCTTGATTTTACAAAGCTGTGCTTAAGTTTGCTTTCTTCAAAGAATTTGTAATTAATTTTTTTTTAATTGTTCATATTTAGGAACAATCAAAGTTTGAAACGTTTCATCAAGAAACCACCATTTTCAATTAATACTTTTGTGGCAATGCCACAAAAAAATAACTATTTTGCATCTTATTATACTTGCTTTCACTTTAATATTTCACATTTACTTGTTCGTATTTAAAGCATGATTTCTTCATTCTATTGTATTTTGTTCTTAACTCTTTCAATAACCAATTTTATGCTTTTTCTTCTTGGGAATTTATTATATTTATGTAATAGTAAATGAAGAATATGGAAAGAATAAGACATTTCTTGGGAGTTTTTTTATTGGTTTTATTGGCCAATAAAATTTATGGACCTAATAAATTCCCAAGAAGAAAAAAGCACATTACGTTTTCTTAATATTGTAAAATTCAAATTATACAGTTATTAGAGAAGAGAAGAAGGCATTTAGAAGAAAATATTAGATTTAAAAAATTAGAGTTTTAGCAATTTCTTGTAAGTAATACGTCAATGCTATAAACTCTACGTTATTCGCGCAGCTCTTAATCAAAATTGCAGAATAACAGGTAGCTAACCAACAATTCAATAGAATAGCATTAGCGTATTACTTTCGGTATGTTACTAACACTCTTTATTAAGTCAGCGTTCCACTACATACTTGATCAAGCGACTGTTGCAAACTCCGAGCATGTTTTTAAAATTTATGTCGCATCGGATTTTCGTAGAAATGTGCAGGCACTTCACAATGGGAGTCTTAGCCTTAGGGATCCCTATGCAGTTTGCGAATTTCTTAACTGGCCGGTTGAGGAATTTATTTGTGCGATTCACGGCCTTAGATGCATAATGCTCGTCTTCTTTGTACCTGTCTGGGATGTCAACAAATACATCAACATCACTAGTCTTCGACATTAACCCTGTTATCGTCGATCCGAATGCATGGACACGACATCCTTGATAAAGGTACTGTAAGTTGTACTCTAGGTCGTAACACAATTGCATGTAATGATTAACATTGTTCGGGTTTTGTTGGATTATGCTTAAAAACTTTGAGAATTCTTGGTCAAAGGAGGGGAGGCCTTTTATGCCTTCGATTATTTCAACCACTTCGTTTTCTTTTGCTTCTTGCAATTGTGTAGCTGAAATTTTTATTTCTTTGCATATATTCTTTATAGAAATAATAATAATACTATAGGTACATATAATAACAGTGAACCCTGCTTCGTGTGATTCCATTTCGACTTAAGGATTTCGATAAAATTAACTGAATGATACCATTATTCGTAAATAAATAAATATGTAGGTACAAATAGAAAAGCACTCTTTTATTATTACGTTTACAAAGATTTGATATAAACTGCAAAATCTTTCTAGATTCCTCCCTATTATGTCACTTTTAGGCAACTTTAGTTCTGTGAAGGTGACTTAATGAAAATCGAAATGCCCTGGTAAAAGATCCTTTGTAACTATTTCTCCGAAATTAAAATTATAATGTAGGGTAGAGTGGGTACGATTGTGCCAGGGTACGATTGTGACAATCGTCATATTATCGAAACCATAAGAAATACCGAGTAGGGTGCAATGGAAGAAAGGAGCGACATGCCCGTCCAAACATGTTTCCCAGTATTGCGTCAACCATCGTGCAACATTAACGCTAGCAGAGACCTACAGAACTTTTGAACAGTCAAAAGTAAATATTTTTAGTCGATTTCTTTTAATAATTATTGGTATATATGTACAGATAGAGTAATGAGGATCTTTCCTCGTTATAAATTAAATATTAGTAATTAACTATCAGTGATTACTTTTTTCGTAATTATTTTGTATAGTCATGGCAATGTTTTTTTTGCGAAGGAGTGTGTTGGGTACGGTGTGACACATTTTGTGGGTGCGGTTGTGACACAAGTAAAACTAGTTTTTTTACTTTTAGATACCCAGAAAACGATTGAGAAAGACCGAAAGAGGGCAGTGTGACATAACAAAATACAAAGTGGATACCCCAAATGTATACACTCCCAAACGAAAATCGCATGTGCAAAAAACCGGTTGCCTTTTACCACCTTATAGGTAAGACTAGTTTTTGTACACGCGATTTTCATCTTTGCTAGTTTGTGTGGTGTATACATTTGGGATGTCTATACTGTATAAAGGTGCTTATAAAGAAGTGACACACACGACTTCTTTACGAAAAGTTGCAGAAATGCACGAAGTTAAGCGCATGTGTTTGTTACGATACATTCGTAAACGTATTTTGATACAGTTACCGTAATGTATAATTAGAAATGTTTAGTTAACATTTTGGACTGATTGTAATATGAAGACTGTTATAATATCTATAGATGCTACAGTGCCTTATTATACAGGGTGGAGAAAAAGTCCCGGAACCCCTAAATTACTTCTGAATGGTTTGAAATAGAGAATTAAAATTTACAGGGTTACAATGGTGTCAAACAATCTACCAGATGACACTAAAAACACCCATTTTCCTGCCCCCTGTGGGCGTGGGGAA
>JAWQRP010002770.1:0-14760 GCA_033557875.1 Quadriops clusia | reverse complement strand
TTTTAACTTTTATATTTATGTACGATATTTTTCAAACTATAAGACTGTTATATTAATTTATATTTCTTTCATAAGTTTTTTAAATTTAATGAAATCGTTCTGCACTACCTGCATATTTATATATCCATATATTTTAGCGATATAATTTTAATGACTTTTTGTCTATCTTAAAGTTTTGTTTGTTAATGAATTTAATGGTTTAATAAATAAAAAATTATTTTCGAAACCTTCATTTGTGATCACACTAAGCAGGGTCTATTATATATCATTTCTTTCCGTGTTCATTGCAAACATTCCGAGTGAAAGTAGGGTTTATGTATACCTTATATAATATAAAGGAGACATAAAATGCTATCAGTTCTTTTTAATTCTTTTTCTTTTTAAATAAAAAAATTTCCCTTCAGTTTAAAGGAAATATCCAAACAGTCCCACTCTTAAGTTTTGATTAATACTTAGTTCAATTATTGTGTTTTAAAATTATTTTTGTCAGGACGAGCAGGAAACTGTGAAAATATTTTTTTAAGTTTAGTGGCAAGTTTTTTCGAGATACTTGATCAGGAAGTCAGTTCTTGGGAGCAAAATATAGACTTTCTTAAATTGAATGCATTTTTAAAAATCAGTTTCCATTGAAGTGTGATGTTGAGTCTATAATATTATGGTTGATTCACACTATACGTTCCGTTTCCATTCTGTTCCGTTACATAAAATTATTGTAATAATAGTATACATATATTCTAGGTTACTTGAGTAACTATTTCCCCAAATCGAAATAATCGATCATCGGACGCGTCGCGACGCCTTCCTATGGGCGGCGAAACATGTTTCATCGGCGCATCTAGCAGGCGGCGGCCGCTGATCGAAAGACGCTCGCCTACTGAGAATATCGTGTTTCCGAAAGTGTCACGTGCGTGCCTGCACTCTTTGAATTTGTTTTGCTGTTTCAGAAGAGCCGTGTCGTTCGAGATTAGTTTAGCAAACTTTCTAGGATGTAGGAAAATAAACAGGATTGTTGAAAGGAGATTAAAACGATCCTGGGTGTCAAAAGGCGCTTCAGTTCCTCGGCAAACTGTGAGAGTGCGCACGTGTACGTGTAACACGTACATATTTTTCTCCGCATGTAACTGGTCAACGCTCATCTAAATATACAATCCTAATATATTTGTCTATTTATACGTAAAATCGAAATACCACGTCATCACTAACTCACCTAAATTATACAGGAATATCGACTACATGTTTGCTTGGAAGTATTTTTTTGATTATTAACTTAATTTCGATCCAAAATTGCGATTAAAAAACACTAAAAATTCGATAAAAAAAATTGTTGATTTTAGAAATTTTTTTCTTGGCATACGTCATACCTACTGGAATTCCAACGCTTAAGAAGCCTACCTAGATCCTTTACCTTCAAGACAAATCCAATCTCATTTGATTTAGACCAAAAATAGCGATAAAAACAGCTATATCGCAAAGTGCCTTTTGTTAAAAAAAATTTTTTTTTTATTTTTTTTTTTTAAATTTTAAAATTGGTTTTATTTTAAAATATGTACTTCTTATTTTAAAATATGTAGTTTTTATTATAAAATATGTAGTTTTTATTTTAAAATATGTAGTTTTCATTTAAAAATATGTAGTTTTTATTTTAAAATGTGTACTTTTTATTTTGCCTCGTTCCTGTTGAACAAGCCCGAAGTGTAATTAATACGGCCAGGCACTGCCAATTGCGCAACAATTCGCGTACCAAATTCAGTGGCAAAACAACAATAATCCTGTAATAGTAATAACCCGCTTACATAATCATTTTTACATTGTTCGCCAAATAACTATTTATTCGTAGTTGCTGCATAAAAAACAAATATCGCCATTAAACGCCGAAGCCGCCTTGTTAAGAGGCCAGAACATCGAACATTTGAGAAATGAACAAGGTTAATGGTAGTGTTGACCAAATTGCCTCCTCGTGTTGCTTGTTGTGGACATATTCGAGCGATATTGCGATTTTTTTGTGGTATCATGATCGTAACGAAATGGCAGCATAAAATAATAATATAATAATAGCTGTGAAAAGAGAAACCAAGAAAAAAATATGAAAAAGAAAAAACAAAATGAAAAGACGAAAAAAAAAAGGTAGTGAAATAAAATGGAAAATAAAAAGAAAAAAACATGAAAAGAACAAACTTAAAGTAAAAGAAAGTAAAACTTAAAAAAAAGAAAGTAAAACTTAAAAAAAAGAAAGTAAAACTTAAAAAAAAGAAAGTAAAACTTAAAAAAAAGAAAGTAAAACCCAATAAACAAAATCGTCAAAAAACCTCAAACCGATATGCAATCAACATTTCTAATTAGAGAGAATCTTACAAAACGAGCTAATCGTGAGCGGATGTGAGGTAATCGCGGAGCAAACCGTAAAAATTAAAACCCAGCTATGCACTTATAAATAATAAGAAGAAGAAACAATTCGCGAACAAAACAATAACGACTTCAATTGTTTGCGTTTAGGTAATAAAAAATAATAATAATTTTATCTCGGCGTCATCTCTAAACACGAACAATTGAGAGGTTGAAACATCTTAAACGGTCGTTGGGCAATGGCGATAATTGCGAATAAAATATTAAAGTTACATTATTCTGAAGACTAGTTCTGATGCCTCGTCGGGTTATGTAAATAACGATGTGGTATTGTGAATAATGGCCGTTTCGAAACATATTTTATTATGTACTTTTACTGGGACGGAGGCAGTTATACGTGTGTGCAAATCGTTGGCCAACTATTTATAGACTCTACGTGAATTACATTTAAGTTTGTATGTTTGCGGTGAGATTCAGACCAAATCTGAAATGTCAAACGTCGTTAATCTGCACGTCGATTCTAAATGTCTTCTGTCAATGTCAGCTGTCAACGTCAGTTGTCAACGTCAGCTGTCAACGTCAGCTGTCAACTTCAGCTGTCAACTTCAGCTGTCAACTTCAGCTGTCAACTTCAGCTGTCAATGTCATAAGAAATTCGTCAATATCATTCAATTTCTGTTAAGTACATATATTATATCAGCGGTCGTCAATAGTATCGCGCTAAACAAAAGAGGTCTACTAGCACGCGTCATGCTCGACCGGGCGTCCACGGCATACTCGATGTAGATAGTACGTTAGATTATCTGGACACGGGATCTACCGAATGTTAAAAATTGGACAACTGTCGACCATTAACACTCGATATTAATTCAGATAACGCCTGGGCCTTTTGCCATTCATTCCGATAATTATTCACAGTTTTACATAACTAATATATTTACTGGAGTGACACCGCGGCACCCCTTGGCCTTGGGGATCGTTACACAACTCCCCCTGGTGTTCCGTGACATGTAACCTAAGTTATCTGTTTTCGTGAAACATAACCTAACTTATCTGTTTTCATGACACATAACCTAACTTATCTGTGTTCGTGATACATAACCTAACTTATCTGTTCTCATGAAACATAACCTAACTTATCTGTTTTCATGAAACATAACCTAACTTATCTATTCGAGTGAAATCTAACCTAACTTATCTAACCCAACTTATCTAACCTAACTTATCTAACCTAACTTATCTAACCTAACTTATCTAACCTTAGATATCTAACCTAACTTATCAATTATTAGTACATTTACAATTTTAGGTGAATTACACAAAATGTAAGGTGATGTTAAAAACATGTTCCGATAAAAAAAACTGCAGCAAAGCTGAAATTAGCCCAGCATGTACAAGTCCAGAGAAGAATGGGCAAATCGCTTTTTTGCATGTCGCCAATCAATAACTTTAACACATTTCCTCCAGCCGGCAAACAACCTGTAAGTAATAACCCGGCGCGGAATGATCCGAAACATGTAACGATTTATGCGATTTATACGAAAACGCTCGCACATGCAGCAGGCCATGCCCATGTGGCGGTCGCGTAATGGCGCATGCATACGTACGAATTACCCGCAATATTACCTGCAATACTCATTAGAAGTTGCCGCTCGGATTTATTACTCAAAAATGATCGCGCTGCCCCGTAATGCGATTGTTACGAGCGTGTAATCGGTGCTGAGATTGAGGTTATGTCGCCACATAACCTGTCATTCGAAACGTCAATGTCAGTTTCGTGGGATTACGTCATTCGCTTGAAATGACCGGCTGAGATTGAGGTTATGTCGCCACATAACCTGTCATTCGAAACGTCAGTCAGTTTCCAGTGATTACGTCATTCGTTTGGACTGACCGACCGGAATGGGAAATGTCAAAGAGAAACGTCAAATACAAACGTCAAAGAGAAACGTCTAATAGAAATGTCAAATAGAAACGTCAAATAGAAATGTCAAACGTCAAATTTGAATGTCTAACATCAAATACGAATACATTTCGTCACGTGGCTACATTCAAATATATACACAAGACGAATATTTATCTAAACTGACTAAAAAAACTAATTCGGTGATTATACATTCGTCGTTTAAAAAGTATACACCCCATTAAAGTGACTTCAAAGCTGGGAATTAATGCCTTTCTAAACAGCATTTCTTTATATTCCTGCGCGAGAATCGAGATACATGTTGCCGGAAGTGCGTTAAAAATAGAGACTTAAATATTCATGAAGGGGGCGCCCGATACAATGGAATTTTTAACTAATCAACTCAATTATAATTTGACACCTGTCGGTAATTGACGAAATTAGTTAATAATATCGCTTTGTGGACGATAAATTAGGGCGATAATATTGATAAATAGTCTCCAGTGATAATACTACTAATAATAATAATGATAATAATAATAATGATAATAATAATAAGTAGTAGGAGTAACAATAAAAAAGAAACAAGTGAAGTCAAACGATAAAATAACACAGGTCAGGGCAGCCAACTCCTGTCATTATCCCAAGTACGCACCTACATAACCTCAATTATCGTCCATTCGCCCTGTCAATTCCCATTCGGGGTTTGACGGATGCGAGGTGGAGGGCTATCATCAACGTCACGAAAGCCTTGAAAACAGTTGCCATCGAGAAAGGAATTAAACAGTCTTTTAACCGAAACTCGAAGTGGATCTAGTAGTCGCGGCGGCCGGAAACGTCAACGTCGATCAATAGCGATCGAACAGGTGTACCAACTGTCTAGGCCGCCGCGATCGGTTCGTTAGCGGGAATCGAAGAAACACCGCCGACTTGTCTATAAATATTTTTATGTCGACGGCTCGGGCAGAAATAGAAACTCATTTAGGCGCAGCTGATTGTCGACCTTCTGTATATTCGTTTTTTTCCTCATTTCTCATTCTCTTTCTCAATCTCATTCTTATTTTCATTCTCTTCTCATTTTCATTTTCCATCTCAATTTCAGTCTTATTCTCATTATCTTTCTAATCATCATCCTCATTCTCATTCTCATTATCATTCTCTCACATACATTTCACCATAGACGTCAATATATAAATGATGGCCTTAAATCCTTAATCCTTCCAGAGGGGATAAATGCAGATTTATGCTGTGAGAACGAAAAACCAAAATCGGCTAACTCAAACACGGGGAGCCGGAGATACTTATACAAACATTAGCATACCCCGAAAACCGATAATAAAATCTATAATAACCCTTAAAATGTGTATTCAAGTGGCTCGCACAAAGACGATTTAAATATTCAATAAAATGTGTGTCACTCGGAAGAGGGCCGTCTGCTCGTATTCTTAACCAAATATGGGCCATTAGAGATTTGGGTAAATAGTGCGGCCTAAGCCTACTGCGAGGGAAGCCACAGGTAGCAGCCATCCGCGGCTGCCTCGATTTTTTTTAGACCAGTTGAAAGGGAATGTTGTCGGGGCCCGTCCACATATCGCGTCATCACTTTTTCTACAAATTTACTATATAAAAAGTAAATTATTTAAAAACGAATTATTTAAGAACGAATTATTTAAAAACGAATTATTTAAAAACGAATTAATTAAAACCGAATTATTTAAAAACGAATTATTTAAAAACTAATTATTTTGAAAATTGAATTAAAACAAGTGAATTTGCACAATCAGGATTTGTTCCTGCTTGTATAGAAACCTGTACAATATTCTTGTATATCGAAATAATATCTCGAGTAATATAGTCCTTTAATTATAAAAAAATGCTAAGCGAAAAATTTTAATATTAACTACACACGTAATTTATGGACGGCCCCAAACCGATAAAATAATAGAAAGGGAATCTCTGTATAATATTGTCTGCATAAGAGGTTCCTGTGTAGAAGAGGTTCCTATGCAGAAGTTCTTATGCAGAAGAGGTTCCTCTGCAGAATCAGTTATCCTGCATAAGAGGTTATCCTCACAGTTATCCTGCATAAGAGAATCTATCCCGCATAAGATATTCCTCCGCATTAGTTATTCTTGCGCAAGGCCCCTTGCACCCCTGTCGCATTAGTGGGTCAACCCTTCGTGTTTGTTCAAATGCAGTTTGTTCAAATGCACCCTTAGATTCTTAGAGAAAGTCCCTTTGTGTGCGCGTCGATACCTCGGAATACCTGGACATTGTGAGGGGCAAATCGGGCTATTAGGGCATTATTCGTCGGCGATGGTTTGTCATACTTTTCAGCGTTTTTTCTCGGTGATGAGGTGATGCATCAATTGGGCCACAAAGGCGAAGGACAAATGAGAGAGTAGGCTGTGAGATAAGGGGGGCGATTGTTTTCTGGGATGCTTTGGTCTGGCTGGGGTTTGGGTGATCGATAAAGAATGTTTTTTTGGGGTTTTGGGAGAGATGTCGAAGGAGGCTGCGTTTTCTTTGATCGATGGGTTTTGTTGTTACTTGTGAAAATGATATTACTAATGATATTATTATTAATTAATAATGATATTATATTTATTATTAATTAATAATGATATATTATTATTATTATGATTGAGGATGTAATTGGTATTACATGAGGTTGTAATGGATATTACAACAGTTTTTAATGTGAAAAGAAATATTAACACTAACAGTATGAAACATGAAAAAATATAGAGTTGAGAAGTACAACTCAAAATCTAATAACTAACAGAAAGGAGTCATCAATATTTTAAGATTAAAAACTTGACTCATATTGTGAAATAAAATCTTCTATTTGATACGACTTCAGACTGAAATATTTCAATTTGAAATATACGTTAAAAACAATATTATGTGTTAAACATTGCGGAGATACTAATAATATCAAAAAAGTATAATAATATTGATAATATTAAAATAAATAAAAATGTTACATGAACATGTAACATGAAAAAAAATATTAACATGAATAAAAATATTAAAATTAATAGAGATATTAAAAAATATATATTAAAACGAACAAATTAATGATTTAATATTTTTTATTTTTGACTTAGTACAATATTATCAATATACGAAGTTCCAGTGAAGTATCTTAAAAAACGAGCGCCGAAGGCGCGAGGCGGCGAGCGAGCGAAGCGAGCGAGCTCATCGTGCCAGTAATTATGGAGATATTAATCATATAAAAAATAATGGCAATGTAAATAATATTAACACAAATAAAGATATTAAAATGAATAAAAACATTAACATGAATTAAAATATTAAAATAAATAAAAATATTAACATGAATTAAAATATTAAACTGAATTAAAATATTAACATAAATAAAAATATTAATATGAATTAAAATATTAAACTGAATTAAAATATTAACATAAATACAAATATTAACACGAATAAATATATCAGAATGATAAATTAATTATTCATTATTTTTATCTTTGAATTAGTACAATATTAACAATATAAGAAGCTCCAGTGAAGTGTTTTAAAAAACGAGCGCCAAAGGCACGAGGCGACGAGCGAGCGAAGCGAGCGAGCTCATCGTGCCAATAATTATGGAGATATTAATCATATAAAAAATAATCGCAATGTAAATAATATTAACACAAATAAAGATATTAAAATAAATAAAAATATTAACATGAATTAAAATATTAAAATAAATAAAAATATTAACATGAATTAAAATATTAAAATAAATAAAAATATTAATATGAATTAAAATATTAAAATAAATAAAAATATTAACATGAATAAAATATTAAAATGAATTAAAATATTAATATAAATACAAATATTAACATGAATAAAAATATCAGAATGATAAATTAATTATTCATTATTTTTATCTTTGAATTAGTACAATATTATCAATATAGGAAGCTCCAGTGAAGTGTCTTAAAAAACGAGCGCCGAAGGCGCGAGGCGGCGAGCGAGCGAAGCGAGCGAGCTCATCGTGCCAATAATTATGGAGATATTAATCATATAAAAAATAATGGCAATGTAAACAATATTAACACAAATAAAAATATTAAAATGAATAAAACTATTAAAATGAATAAAATATTAAAATAAATTAAAATATTAACATGAATAAAATATTAAAATGAATTAAAATATTAACATAAATACAAATATTAACTTGAATAAAAATATCAGAATGATAAATTAATTATTCATTATTTTTATCTTTGAATACGTACAAAACCAACAATATAAGAAACTCCAGTGAAGTGTCTTAAAAAACGAGCGCCGAAGGCGCGAGGCGGCGAGCGAGCGAGCTCGAAGTGACAACAATTATGGAGAAAGTAATCATACAAATTTTTGGATCACGTCATGTTATAAGTAGGATTTTATATTAAGTTATATATATATATATATATATATATATATATATATATATATATAAATACACTTATTAGTGCCCTTTAAGTAGACCTTCACAATATACACACATCTACATAGATATATGTATGTATATTCATTTTCTCTGAAGTAGAAATTGTACATACAAAGAAATTCTCCCCAATAAAAACGAACGGAACCGCACGGCGAAAGAACAAGCGAGAGCGTGCAAAGATCGAGCAAGCTCTGCCTTTGCTCGTTCAAACCAGCCAGCCAGCAGCCAGCGTCAGCGCCAGCGGCAGAGGCAGCGGTGCCTGGTGGGCGCTCAGTAAAGCAACAATAAAATCATACGTAACAATGTTGGAAATTAGCCGCAAATATAACAATCAGAAACTTCACACGTTTGAAAGCATCAGTTTGTGGCCACAATCGTTAACAAGTACAACGGCGAACGCGATGGGGTTTGCGCCACCTTGCGGGGCGCCCACGTCGCTACCGCCCTCCCTCTCGCTCCCCCGAGCACCACCCGAGTCCGACGAAGAGGGAAACTCGGGCTCTTGGCCGTTTTCACTTTCGGCTCCGCTCTCAGCTATTCAAACATTCATGTAACCACAAGTAAGTGGTCTTGCCGTGAGAAAGTGAGCGAGACGGAGGACGACGCTCTCGCTCCCTCTCGTGGAGGAGCCCTCGGCCCCTTGAAGGCTGCGAAGACGCCGTTGGTGAAGTATGTAATGCTTTCTTCCTTCTGTGTGCGTCGGGACGTGTGCCCTCGAGCGACTTTCTTAAGGACGTCGTTTTACGTTATTTTGATAGTTGGTAGTAGTAATAATCAGAGTAGTAGTAATAATAATAATAATAATAGTTTCTACTACTACTACTACTATTCTTGCTTACTCGAATACACTCTTGGGCTAGTTATACTATAACACCTAAACAAATGAAGAATCGTTCGTATCGTAAAATGTTCGTATTTCGCGTGAAACAAGCTACGACAGCTCCTCAAATAATGTCCCCGAATGCAAATGCAAATGACGAAGAGAGACCAGAACCTGGGCATCCTTAACCCTTTGTGTGCCAGCCAGAAAATCGCCCTCTTAACAATCGTCCTCCAGACAATCGAGTGTTCTAAACCGCGAGCTACCTGCCCGGAGACATCCGATACCCCTTTTTTATTCAAATGGCCCCATTGTGAGACGTCTCGGCTCGGGTTCAGATTTAGACCGAAATCTTCCTTTCGAAAGGAGACTCCTGAAGGACACGTTCGCCGGCCCATTCAAGCGTTCATCATCCGCGAAGAAATCATTTGAATACCCCGCCTGAGCGGAGTATGCAAAAAGGCGGCTAGGAAATTTGCATGCCCGCGAATAGTCCACAGCTGCAGACTTCCTTATTTGTTTATTTAAGGATCCAAATGGGCCTCGAGGACGGGAAGAAAGGGTTCGAGGATACGCGAGATATTCATTGATAGGTGATTTATTAATGGGTTCCCGGCCTTTTATGTTTGAATATTTAATTGAATATTTAATCCTTGTGAGAGAATTTTCGACTTCAGCGATATGTGAGAGCTGTTTGATTTCGCGCCCTGAGGCCGTATAAATTTTTACATCGCCGTTCGGCGCTTTCTGGATTATTACTTTTTTATTTACTTCGCCTCCTGCGATTTTGAGGGGGGTCGATAACTTTGATGTTAACCCGCGAAATTAAAATGAAAGTGGACAAATTAAAATGAAGGAACAAATGAATACGAAGGAACAAATGAAAGTTCAATATGTACAATAGGTGTGTACCTATCAAATTTTTACATTCTTCGCATAAATTTGACATTCTCCTTTAAATTATTTTCTCGTTGAGCGTTCGATGGCGTATCGCAGACATCCGTGAGATGTACAAGCATGTTAATTATTTCCCCACCCGAATAAGTACAGATAATATACATAGTTAATTCCAACTGTACCTTAATTCCAGAGTGTACCGTACCCCTTATTCTTCTGTCCCTTACCCTCGATCGACTTAAAGAAAGGGTTAAAGCGAGAGAGCATCCGCGTGTTTCTTGCATAATAATGGGAACAGCTGTTAAAGAAGCTATCCGCCAATATTTTAAGGGCCCCTCGTTGCCGCTGCCGCTGCCGCTGCCGTGTTCTTCTTATCCTGTTTTCTCTGCTGAGAAACAGCTGGTTCTTAAGGGCGGCTATGTAAATTGATAATTGTAATTAAAATATATCGATAGCCGCGTTCGCTGGGGTGAATTCTTAATTGGGGATAATGCGTGTTCGGTAATTTTTCAGTTTGTATGCATACATACATACATATACGTAGTGTGTTGCCCGCTCGAGTTCGCTGGAGCGTATCCACAATCTATTGCGTACATCTCTTTCGATGAGTGTACGCAAATGCGGTTGTTGAATGAGGGAGTGTACAGGCCGTTTCGTATTAAATGAGGTTCTTGCTTCAACTTTAATGGTATCACATTAGATATAAACAATATTTGAACGTTACGAATGTCTTTACAATTGTGGGGACGGTGAGCTCGCTCGCTTCGCTCGCTCGCCGTCTCGCGCCTTCGGCGCTCGATTTTTAAGACACTTCACCTGGAGCTTCTTACATTAACTATTATAATACCACACATAACATAAGAAGTAATTTTTATTTCTTTTAAATTATTATTTGTGTTCATTTTATTTCTTCTAATGTTTTTATTCGTACTTACTTTAACATTTTATCTACTTTTATAATTTACATATTTTAATATTTTACCTATTTTAATAATTTACTCATTAATATTTACCTGTTTTAATAATTCATAAATTAATATTTTATCCATTTTCATATTTAATTTGCTTTATCTTTAAATGTTTATCATATTCATATTATTAACAAAAATAATTATTATAATTATAAATTAAAAGTATTGAATAAGATTTTTAAATTAGAGACGATGAGCTCACTCGCTTCGCTCGCTCGCCGCCTCGCGCCTTCGGCGCTGGTTTTTAAGACACTTCACCTGGAGCTTCTTACATTAACTATTATAATACCACACATAACATAAGAAGTAATTTTTATTTCTTTTAAATTATTATTTGTATTCATTTTATTTCTTCTAATGTTTTTATTCGTACTTACTTTAACATTTTATCTACTTTTATAATTTATATATTTTAATATTTTACCTATTTTAATATTTTATCTATTTTAATATTTTACCTATTTTAAAAATTAACCATTTTAATATTTTATCCATTTTCATATTTCATTTGCTTTATTTTTAGATGTTTATCGTATTAATATTATTAACAATAATAATTTAAAAGTATTGAAAAAGCTTATTAAATTAAGGAGACGATCAGCTCGCTCGCTTCGCTCGCTCGCCGCCTCGCGCCTTCGGCGCTCGTTTTAAAGACACTTCACTGGAGTTTCTTACTTACTTTCGTACTTACTTTAATATTTAACCTACTTTAATAATTTACATATTTTAATATTTTAGCTAATTTAATAATTTACCTATTTAATAATTTACCTATTTAAGAATTTACCTATTTAAGAATTTACCTATTTAATAATTTACCTATTTAATAATTTACCTATTTAAAAATTTACCTATTTAAAAATTTACCTATTTAATAACTTACCTATTTAATAATTTACCTATTTAATAATTTACCTATTTTAATAATTTACCTATTTTAATAATTTACCTATTTTAATAATTTACCTATTTTATTAGTTTATCTATTTTAATATTTTACCTATTTAATAATTTACCTATTTAAGAATTTACCTATTTAATAATTTATCTATTTAATATTTTACATATTTAACAATTTACCAATTTAACAATTTATCTATTTAATATTTTACCTATTTTAATAATTTACCTGTTTTAATAATTTACCCATTAATATTTTATTCATTTTAATATCTAATTTGCTTTAACATTAGATGCTTATCATATTAATATTACTAACAATAATAATTTAAAAGTATTAAATAAGCTTATTAAATTAAGGAGACAGTAAGCTCGTTCGCTTCGCTCGCTCGCCGCCTCGCACCTTCGACGCTCGTTTTTAAGACACTTCACTTGAGTTCTTACTTACTTTCGTACTTACTCTAATATTTTACCTACTTTAATAATTTACATATTTCAATATTTTACCTATTTTAAAAATTAACCCATTTTAATATTTCACCCATTTTAATATTTTACCCATTTTAATATTTTACCTATTTTACTATTTTATCTATTTTAATATTTTACCTATTTAATAATTTACCTATTTAATAGTTTACCTATTTAATAATTTACCTATTTTCATAATTTACCTGTTTTAATAATTTACCCATTAATATTTTATCCATTTTCATATTTAATTTGCTTTAACATTAGATGCTTATCATATTAATATTATTAACAATCATAATATAAAAGTTTTGAATAAGCTTATTAAATTAAGGAGACGATGAGCTCGCTCGCTTCGCTCGCTTGCCGCCTCGCGCCTTCGGCGCTCGTTTTTAAGACACTTCACTGGAGCTTCTTACATTAACTATTATGATACCACACATGACATAAGAAGATATTTTATTTCTTTTAAATTTAAATTTGTACTACTTTTATTTCTATTAATATTTTTATTTGTATTTATTTTAATTTTAACTACTGTAATATTTTATCTATTTTAAAAATTTACCCATTTTAATGTTTTATCTATTTTAATATTTTACCAAATTTAATAATGTACCTATTTTAATATTTTACGTATTTCAATAATTTACCCATTTTAATATTTTACCTATTTTAATATTTTACCTATTTTAATGTTTTATCTATTTTAATATTTCACCTATTTTAATATTTTGCCTATTTTTATCATTTACTCATTAATATTTACCTATTTTAACAATTCACAAATTAATATTTTATCCATTTTCATATTTAATTTGCTTTATTTTTAGATGTTTATCATATTAATATTATTAACAATAATAATTTAAAAGTATTAAATAAACTTATTAAATTAAGGGGACGGTGAGCTCGCTCGCTTCGCGAGCTCGCCGCCTCGCGCCTTCGGCGCTCGTTTTTAAAGACACTTCACTGGAGTTTCTTACATTAACCATTATGATACCAAATATGACATAAGAAAATATTTTTATTTCTTTAAATTTATATTTGTATTGCTTTTATTTCTTCTACTATTTTTATTTGTATTTATTTTAATATTTTACCTATTTTAAAAATTTACCCATTTTAATATTTTACCTATTTTATAATTTTATCTATTTTAATATTTTACCTATTTAATATTTTACCTATTTAATATTTTACCTATTTAATATTTTACCTATTTAATAATTTACCTATTTAATAATTTACCTATTTAATAATTTACCCATTAATATTTTATTAATTTTCATATCTAATTTGCTTTAACATTAGATGCTTATCGTATTCATATTACTAACAATAATAATTTAAAAGTATTGAATAAGCTTATTAAATTCAGGGGACGATGAGCTCGCTCGCTTTTAAGACACTTCACTGGAGCTTCTTACATTAACTATTATAATACCACACATGACATAAGAAGATATATTTATTTCTTTTAAATTATTATTTGTATTCCCTATATTTCTTCTAATGTTTTTATTCGTACTTAGTTTAATATTTTATCCACTTTAATAATTTACATATTTTAATATTTGATCTATTTTAAAAATTTACCCATACTAGTATTTTACCTATTTTAATATTTTACCCATTTAATATATTACCTATTTTAATAATTTATATATTTTAATATTTTACCTATTTTAATACTTTACCCATTAATATTTTATGCATTTTCATATTTAATTTGCTTTATCTTCAAATGTTTATCATATTAATATTATTAATAAACAATAATTTAAAAGTATTGAATAAGCTTAGTAAATTAAGGGGAGCTTCTTACATTACCATTATGATTCCACACATCATAAGAAGTTAGTTTTATTTCTGTTGTTTTTGTTTCTTCTAATTTTTGTATTTGTATTTATTTTAATATTTAATGTGTTCTTTGACAATAAACATGATTTAACCATTATGATACCACACATAACATAAGAAGATATTTTTATTT
>JAWQRP010002769.1:0-14761 GCA_033557875.1 Quadriops clusia | reverse complement strand
CGCTTTCAATAATTTATTTAACATACTTACGACAATCGCCTAATTTTATGTTTTATACCATTTTCTTAGTTGAAGCTTCTACTTTTACGTGATATATGCCGTTTATATACCGTGGAATACCCCATTAAAGTTATACTGCAAATTTTTTTTCTTATATTTGATTTTTCCAAAGTAAAATTTAATTTTTGGTGGTAGTTATTAAATGTTTGAAAAACAGGTTAAATTTGATTTTCTAATGAACAAATAATTATATCCTCTTAATATCTTTTATAAAGACTAATATTAACAATATTTTTTTAAAGTTTATTTTTAAAATTTTCCATTACTTACTGAAGTCAATTATAATTAAATTAAAATAAAATAAGCAATGGGTACGGGAAGGAACGGGAAAGTATAACTCAAACGGGGACTCAACTGGAACGGGAAGGGAAATAAAGTGAAAATAAATTATTATTAAATTAAAATAAAACAAGGGAATGTGAAGAAATATCCAATATCAATCAATCAGAAAATTGGAAATTTCAAAAATTCATCATTAAGTTTTTAATAATAATCAAAACGTTGGGATTGGAACGGGAACGAGAATGGGAAGGAAAATAAAGATAATTAAAAATAAACTAAATAAAATTAATTAGAATTAAATTAAAATAGAGGATGGGTACTGGATTTGAAACTAGAACAGTAATGAGGACTGAACCGGGAACAATGACGAGAAGGAAAATAAAGTATAATAAAATTAAACTAAATAAAATAAACTAGAACTAAATTAAAATAAAATAGGAAATGGGTACTGGACTTGAAACTAGGACGGGAATGGGGACTGAACCAGGAACGATTTTGGCAAGGAAAATAAAGTAAAATAAAATGAAACTAAATAAAAAAAATTAAATTAAATTAAAATAAAATACGGGATGGCCACTGGGCTTGAAACTAGAACGGGAACGATGATGAAAAGGAAAATAAAGTAAAATAAATAACATAAATTTGAATTAAATAAGGGAAGAGTACGGGAAATTAGATTGGGTATGGGGATTGAACCGAAAACGAGAATGGAAAAGGAAATGAAATGAAATATCTTGAAATAAAAAAAAAATAAAATTTAAAAACAATAAAAATAAAATAAAATTAAAATAAAGTAAAGGAATGGTACGGGACAAGACGGGACGGGTCAAAAGGGGAAAGGGAAAATAAAATATGTAATCTATTAAAAAAAAAAGAAAAAAATATTATTTTCATTCATAGAATGTCTTGGTCTCTCTTTCCACTACCTCAGTGAACATTTCACAATTGCCCTTTTTAAAAAACCACGTACTTCAAGTTTCGTTCGAAGAACGACGGGTCTGCTAGTACGTATATAATTTTTGGTTTAATATAGCAATTTCGAAGAATTTAATTCGAACCAGACAATATTATCATCATTATTATTTTAGGTGGCCTTAGAAATCCTGACGTATACAAACAATTTTTTACGCCAGTTCGTAAATGTTTCAGATTTATTTTTTCGTAAGTTTATGTGTGCCGAAATCTATCACTTGTTAATCCGTAGTTGGGGTTTTTAGCCGTCGCCACATTCACACAGGTCATCTGCCAGTCTTTTAAATATTGACATAAGCGTTTAAGGTTATGTATCTGTCAGTTGCGTGTCTGATAAATATACCACTGCTGTTATAAGACTAGCAAACTTTTAATCTAATTTACTACCACTAATTATATGTTTAAAACACAATGAACCAAAAAACAGCCAAACAATTGTTAGTAGAAGGGGGTACCTTTATATTTCTAAACGTCCCCGAAGGCACAGAGTTTGGAATCGACATGAAATCTTGGAATACGGGAGAGAATTTTCGAGGTGTGAAAATGATTCCACCAGGGCTACATTACATATTTTATAGCAGCGTAAGTTCAACAGGGGACACAGCACCACGCACAGGATTCTTTTATTGCTTCAAACAATCCGAAGTTGTCGTAAGGAAATGGGATAAGACGACAGGGGACATAAGTGCCGAAGTAATTGATGATAATGAAATTGCTCGCCTAAAAGATAATATAATAGCTTTGGATCGATTTTTGGGACCGTACCCGTGTGATATTATGGAGAAATGGAATAACTTGTCCTGCTATGTCACTGAAGAGTTGGTACAACATTTGTCTCCTTGTTGTGGGCGAATTTGTTCGGCTTTAGAGTTGACTTCCTGTCCGGATTCTGAGCGGCCTAGAGGATCAAAAACAAATAAGTCAATTAATAAGACAAGAAAAGCTTTGGAAGAAGACGACTTATTACCGATCTTAAAAGCTAAACCTGGCACTGAACTTAGGTTGACAGAGATGCCGGAAAAAAATTACCCTGATGGCAGTACTGGTGCTGAAATTACCCAACATAGTTTAGATAGGACTTATGTGTTGGAAACTATGATGAATAACTATAATATTCCGGCAGATATTGTTGGGGAGATAAGTTTTGTTTTTATATGTTTCCTCGTCGGTCACAGTTTGGAAGCTTTCGAACATTGGAAGAAGTTGATCATCTTGATTTGTTCTTGCGACAGGGGCATAAAAAAGTACAGGGATGTTTACGACAAGTTCGTCAGTCTACTGCAAGTGCAGATTAAGGAGATTCCCGAGGATTTCCTCGCCGACATTGTTTCAAACAATAATTTTGTTTACTTGAAGTTGAGGGATTTATTTAGAAATGTTCAGAACAGTGATGTAGATGGAAGGCTGAAAACTAAGGTGCAAAGGTTTCAAGAAAGTCTATCTACGGTGAATGGCTGGGACTTTTCACATTTAAATTCTGATGAAGAAGATGAATTACCAGTAATTGTGGAACTTTGATATTTCAATGTAATGTAAAAAAAACACCAGTATATTTGGAAGAAAAATAAATATCTTAAATTTGTTATAAAAAATTATTTAACATTAATTATAATAATGATTATTAAGGAGGTATTAATTAATTAATATGGTATTAATTATTCATATTTAATACCCCCTTAGGAATGCGTTTGCTAATAAAAAAATATATACAGCACAACGATAAAATTAAAAGTAGGGACGTATTAACAGACAAACCAATCGGAACAATAGAATATGAAAAAGGAGCGTTTGTAGACCTGCTATACATCGCTAACCCGCGTAATAAATTAATAATGAGCATGCAAACCAGCTTCTTATCCAGTTTTGCGTTGTCTGTTTAGCGTAAGCTATCGCTTGTTTCGCATTCTTTAGACGTCGCTTTTACCTTTCAATATTATTTTCGTGAGTTATAACTGAACTACGGAACGTATTTTCGTTCATTTTGTTTATACGGATTTGTTTTCATTTAATGCGATCTGCGATATCGCCGTCATTTAAAAATACGTGGTGTTACATTTTATAAATAAAGATCATCGGAATGACCGAAATAATCACTAACTTTCCTCCGCAAACGTATTCTTCCACGTTCTTTTTAAACTCTATTCAAGAGGTGAGTGTCACAAATTCAATCCAATTTAGCTTTTAAATGAATTTAATTGTAAAGTCATTGGAATTGTTTTTATTGCAGCAAGAGTGCATGACCTTTGAAAAAGGAAGTAATAAAGCGAAGAAAACTAAATCTCTACAACTTTATCCTAAACGGACGGGCAAGGATACGAAGCATGTGAATCAAACTTCGTCCTTCTTCGACTGTTGCATAAAAACGGTAAGTGTTTTGCGATTGAAAAATATTTGTGTCGTTTCTGTGTACGTACGTGTACATAAGGGCAACGAATAAATAATTCATATGCAAAAGAGTCACATAGTCGTACACTAATTGCAATTCTCAATACTCTTTTTAGAAATAATAATGCTATGCCGCGTCCTGTATGCTATGTGACCACCTTCGCTGTTTGTCGCGCTCCTTCAGGCACGTTGTCTGTCGTACGGGTCTCTCACTCTGATGAACAAGAAACGACAGAAAAAAGGTCAAGTGTATGACGCAAATACGTCTCGTACGACTACTAATGAAAATAGTGCATGTAAAATTTCAATTGGGACAATCAGTTTTTGTCCACTCATTGATCCTTGTTCATCATTGGCAATCTTCAGGTACTTTATCAAACATGTCAAACTCGCAGCATTATATATTATTTATTTCTCTACATGCTAAAATTCAACTTTCCACCTACTCGCCTTATCATTCCTTTATGAAATTTACAAAGATCAACCTTGCTGAAATATCATACTCATAACTCCCTGTCATAATTTATTTTGGCATAAAAATTTAGTCAGTTACCCCTCCTCATCTTCTACAACCCCTTTATTGATCCTTCCTTCTGCGTATTTTTCCAAATGTCTTTTGCAATTTCTCCTGTCCCCTTTTTGAATATTAGTGATTCCTTCCGTTATGGGAGGAAATGTTTTTCGTCCTTTGCTGGGGTGTTATTTGTTTGTTGTTTTGTTGTCAATTAAATGAAATGTTATTTTAACCTTTTAATTATTTAATTTATTTATCTAGGTAGTTGTTTGTGTTTGTATTTATTTTTAATTGTTTCTTGTTTACTTTTATGTTTGTATTTAGTTATTTTAATTTATTTATTTATATTGGTTTTTACTTAAACATAACTAATTAATCTAATTCTAATCTATTTTAATTGAGTACTTGATAAAGTTTTTAGGTGAATTTGTTTAAAGTTCTACATTTTGTTCAATACTGCTCAAATGCGCGGATATAAAGGGTTTGGTTTTTATTGCCTTGATACCTACGTCACTAAACCGATTTTTCTAATTTTCTCGGAAAGAACGACGAGAAGTCAGTTTGGGTACAAAGGGAACTGAATATCAAGCTGCGCCAATGTGTTCAACATTTGACAATGAACACATTTAAAACAGTGCGTGACAACTACCCTTTCTCTTGGAATTAATTTGTATTATATTGGTTTCATTACCTTAAAATTATTTACGCCAGATGGATTTTAACGAATCGAATAGGAATGTCATGTAATCTCACGGCACCCACAACACTTCTGAGGTGTTACTCTTTCTTCTCTATTTCCCAAATTCAACACACTAAATTATGGATCATTTCCTTTGGTTTGTCTAATCTATGCAGAGTGTTATCAAATTCACTGTGATGGGTTGAATCACGTATTATGCTCGTAAAAAGAAGTGGAATAGTGCATATAAAGTCCTGTCCTAAGATGCATCCCCGCAGAACCACAACACTCCTAATTTGGAGAAAAAATAAGGATTTTGCGATTAATTTGCCCATTTTTAACATTTCTGTTCTCAGCGTTTACCAATATCTTTGTTTTAGTACCTATGAAGTTCAGAGGGGTATCTAAAGAAATAACACCCGAACACTGACTAAAAGATGATGAAAGTGGTTTTTGGCGAACAATGTCTAAACCCTTGGAAATAATCGAAATATTTCAGCAGATTATAAATCCTCGGACAATTTCGATGAAAAAAAAATCATAGCTTACGTCTAAAATGGATATCTGAGATATTGATGATTTAATATAAGTCTGGATATCTTCAAACGGTGAACTTCATAAACAGATCATTGTTTCCTACATCCTCAACAGCTGAAGGTAGTGATATTGTAATTTTCACATTAATTTAATATGTTCTTAATCCCGTACTATTCCTCAATTCATGATGTTTTTTTATACTCAACATTTTTTCCAAATCAGAAAAATCAGCTATTTAAACCACTTATGATTATACATAGAGGGTGTTATTAAATTTAGTGTAAAGGAGTGTACTCGTTAAAATAAATAAAAAAGTCCATATAAAATCCTGTCCCAAAATTCATCCCCTCAGAATTACGCACCCCCAAAGTTGGAGAAAAAGTAAGAGATTTCTTGCAATGAATGTGCCCATTTTTAACATTTTGGACCCCAACATCTCCCAATATCTTTTTTATAGCATCTACGAAATTACGCATTGACTTCATGGGGGGTAGCTAAAGAAACAACTCCCGAACCATGACATTAAATATCTGTTTATTAAGTTCATTCTTTGAAGATATGTAGACTTTTATTATATCTTCAATATATCGGAAAAACCCGTAAACTGCCCAAGTTACGCTATCTTTACAATGTTCTCTCAGTCTGGTCCGTATGACCCTCCCCGTTTCACCGACATAAGCTGCCCCGAAGGCATATATAATTTTGAAGAATTGTAAAATTAAAGCGGGGACCTTGATAGGAGTGGTGTTTACATGATCGAATGTCCCTGCAGGACAGCTTATGTCGGTGAAGCGGGGAGAGCCCTATGGATCAGAACATTGTAAAGATAGAGTAACTTCAGCAGTAGGCAGGCACATATTTGATACGGTAGTTTCACTTAGACATCTGCACGTTCCAATTTATGTGCAAGCGGGAGTGACCTTGCAAATTGGTAACGCCTTGTTTTGTTTATCAGATTGTTTGATGTGAAGTAGCGGCCGAACCCTGCGCTTGTATAGAAGTCCGTATGTACACTCGTTCTCGTGTGTTTGAATAAATGTTTTTAGGAGAATAATTTTTAAGAGGACTAGAGTAGAGATTTATTATTATTTTAAAAAAGAAATGGGCATTTGTTCTTAGAAACGGAAAAGGAAGTGAGCTATCTACGAGTCTGGAAATCAGACGGTCGAACTTTTACGCTCCTAAATTTGAAGTAAAAGTTTTCTTAAATCATAGAAACTATGTGTTTCTTTAGTATGCGTTGCTGAGGTATCGGAATAAAGTTTATATTTGATAGTCTTCACAACGAAGGACGAAGTGTCGTCGTAATGCTAGTCTCATCGATGAAGGTTTGAATTGAGTTCTAGGTGGTCTTCTAGAAGTACGTAGCCTCATCATTTGAATAGGATATAGCAGAGCAGAAGTACGTAGCCTCATCATTTGAATAGGATCTAGCAGAGCAGAAGTACGTTGCCTCATCATTCGAATAGGATCTAGCAGAGCAGAGCGCTTTCGATCATCTAGAGCTAAAGGATTTCCCTCGAAAAATGTGTGAGATGAAGTTTGCCTCTCCTACTAGAAATTTCAAGGGACTGCACCAAGGTTTAATAATATATAGAGAGGGGAGAGGACAAATGTAAGCTTATAGACATGGAAAGTGTAAGCAGTTTTTTTCGGCGATTCCGAGAAGGAGTATAAATAATATATAAAGTATAAATAAATACAATACAATAAATGATACCTGACCATTAGCTGCCCGACATTTTAGTTAATATGTGTGAAATAATGGGATTTTATGTACTTACTTGTAGTAAGACACATTGTTCTGAGCCTTATTAACTTACCTCGAATCATTTCTGCAAATTACTACAGAACATTTCCCTATTTTCAGACATTTTTATTCCACACTCTTACAATATTGACTGGCGTAATAGCGGGCTCGCTACGAATGTTCAGCGATGTCGGTAAATTTACCCCACCTCGCCCCGTCCATGAGCGGAACGGGTGCGCATACGATTTGTCCTCTCTCTTCCCTATATGTATTGTTATAATACTGAAGATTAACTATATCAACGCCGATTTTATTAAGAACAGATAAAATAACACCTCGCATTACAGTTTCTAAAATAATAATTCCCAATAACAACGCCATGGAGACACCATGTGATGCTAAGTCACCTTATTACACAACTACCACATAATACCAAAGATGCTCTTCTCTCTTGGGTGGAACCTTTCCGGTCCTGTAGTCTAACATTCGACTATCCTGTAAAAATTAATGCCCTCATTAATTAATCAAGGAGATCGAACCTATCAATCTCCCTAGAGTATTCACCATCACTTGCATCTTCATTCTCACCTACATTCACACCTGAAAATCGTCGAATGCTGTCGACAGCTACTGTCGCCTGAAAACGCCGGTATCCCCGTACGCCTTTTACCGTCTCAATTAGATACCTATCATTGGGGAGCGCCTTTACCACTCTAAATGGCCCATCATATTTGTTTACCAATTTTGTATTGACACCCATTCCGGCATTATTAGTGGCGACCATCTCGCCAAAGTACGAGATCACCTCTATTGTACTTGGTCACCTTCTTGCGCCGCTGATCGAATCTCTTCTTCATCTTTTGAGCAGTGCGCTGGATGTTATCATCCGCTAAGCCTCCCCTCGCCGCTAGCTGACTATTCGCCATCGCCATAGGGTCAGTTGAGTCGTCACCCTCCTGATCCTCTTGGGCAACTCCTGTATTTGGAGAAATAGGAGTGCCCGAGGTTGCCGAATGCAGCTCACTGCTCGCCTGCAGTTCATCGTCGGCCGCGATCTCTCGCCGGTGTGCGCCTGGTTTGCCAGCAATTCGCCTGATAAGTCAGCTATTGCGCCTTGGGATGGGAAAACATCAAATCCACCGGAGTGTGTTTAATATAGCTGTTAGAAGTATGATTGATACCCCACACGATATTAAGAACTTGCTCATCCCATCGGTTCTCCGTCGAAGAACTCGGCATCAACGCCTCTACTATCGTACGATTTGACCTTTCCACCTGGCCATTTGCCCTAGGTGTAGCTATAGAATTTAGTACATGTTGAACACCTTTTTCGTCCACCTTGAACAATCGACTTGTAAACGCCAGACATAGATCACTGATTATACACCAAGGATAACCGAACTCGCTGAAAATCTCCTTGAGTTTAGTTATCGTTTCAGTTGACCGCAATGTCTTCACCGGTTTCGCCAGCACGAACTTCGTGAACCCGTCCACCAGCATAAGCACATATGAATTTCCCCGGGTGCTTCTTACAAAAGGCCCCAGATGATCAATGTGCACCGTGTTGAAGGGAATTGGTCGCCGCTTAATTGGGTGAAGTTCGCCTTCGCCTCACCCATAGACTCCTTTTGCATATGCGCAATTAAGGCATGCATCTGTATACTTCTTCACGAAGCGCCTCATTACGTACTCTGGAGCAACGCCAAACACCTATCGAATACAAGATGCCCAACATCATCATGATGCTTGCGCAGTAAATTAAATCTTGCCATTGCAGGTACATATAGCCTTTCGCCATACAGAGTCCTTCTGTACAAGCGTTCGCCTCGTATCCTGTAGTTTGCCGCCACGTCGGGCTCGTCATTACCTGACTTTAATGCCTCGAGTAGACTGTGCGCCTTTGGTTCCTGCAGCTGCATGGCGAGAAACCAATCGCCTTCGCCCAAGGAGATGACGTTCACTTGTACTGTGTCGCCAGGTGGGTTTCTGCTCAGTGCAACGACGTGCTGCATTCGAACTCCAGGTCTGTACTCAATCTCGAAGTCGTACTCTTGAATTACTAGCCACCATCGAGCAATCCTAGGAACAAGATCTTTCTTAAGGAAGGTTGCACGGACCGCCACACAATCAGTAACCACCTTGAAGTGAACGCCCACCAGGTAGACACGGAAGCGTCGGATCGCATCCACAGCAGCAAGCGTTTCTAAGTCATAGCTGTGGTACCCCTGTTCTGCCTTGTTCTGTGGTAGCTCTGCTGAAATATTCAACAGCTCGCCAAAGAGCATCAAAATAGTTACTTCGTTGCAAGAGTATACCACCTACGCCCGCCTTCGATGCATCTGTGTGCAACTCTATTTTCGCCTCAGTGTCGTACATCGCCAGCACTGGTCTGGAAATTAAATATTCTTTTAGTTTGTTAAAAAAAAACAGTTTGTTGTTCATCATGCCAACGCCATGGCACCGTCTTCCTGGTAAAGTCATGTAATGACCTTGCTATTAACGCAAAGTTCTTAACAAACTTACGAAAATATGAAGCTAATCCTAAAAACTGCCGCAAAATGTGAATATCTGTTGGAATAGGACATTTAGAAACTGCCTCACTCTTGCGCTAAATCTAAGGAAGTGAAGTACTGCTTCCCCACCAGTCGATCGAACTGAACAGTAATCCTGGGAAGTGTCGTTCGCCGTGATTACATTTAGCGTCCTTTTCTTGCACCTGCGCTGCGCCCTCTCTTTTATGGATAACCGGTGAAGAAGCAACAAGCATTTTCTTGAAGATGAGCCATGATTGTTTATAACAGCCGCCGGGGATGTTCCCCACGTCCACATCATTGATCGCTAGCCGCCTAATATTAAGTGTAAATATATATCAGACCTCTTCCTCAA
This sequence comes from Quadriops clusia, assembly GCA_033557875.1. NCBI lineage: Eukaryota > Metazoa > Arthropoda > Insecta > Coleoptera > Hydrophilidae > Quadriops > Quadriops clusia. The sequence continues at coordinate 4,696 of JAWQRP010002769.1, read as the reverse complement.
ATGCTTCTTGGGAAAAGTAACATAACCTCCCGCAGGGCCGCCTGGGACGTCCACCTCGACGACGCCGCTCTTCGCTGGCGGAATTACCAGATTCTTTGCTAGCAGGAGTCTGTAGCGCTCACACTCCGCCTGGAGCTGCAAGCTTTGAAGGGCACCCGTCGAACTCTGCTCCTTGGTGAGTGCCACCACGCAGCACCATCGCAACTCCTATCACCTGGTTGACGTCTTGGCCCACCAGCAGCTTAATCCACCCTATGTCAACGTCTGTGCGCAACGTCTTGACGTCAAGGTCTATACCATCGATCGGAAGAGTAAATCGTACCTCACCTAGTGCTCTCGCCTTGCCTCCTTCGAACGCTCTTAGTAATACATCGGCGCTCGTAGTATAAGCAGTCGCCTCGAATCACCTCGCCGGGGATGAAACCTCTTTTGAAAAGAGAATCGTAAGTTATATTGAGGACCTTTACCGTCACCTCTTATTTCGCCTCGTCGAGTCCTCTAGGTCGCTTTGACCAGTCTCGAATGAGGTGGCTCTCTTCTCTGTAGCGGTACAACTATCCACTCGCCTAGAGGGTAGTCGTTGCTAACGCGATCTCCTTTCCGCTAACAGTTGTTGCAACGAATGCTACGCTCTGAAGACATCCTCCACTTCGTCGCCTGGTCGCCGTCGATGCTCTTAGTGCAGGGGTGGTGCCTATTCCAAGGGTGACACCTCCTTGTAACTCTCTCGCAGGGGTTCGCCACCAGCCCGCGGGGAAGACCGTTGACGATGGCGTCCACCACGTGCTAGCTACCTAGGCACGCTTTCTAGCAGAGAACAGCTTCTTTTGCCCAACAAACTCGTCAAGACTCTCCGCGTAGTCGAGCCTTGCAACTACGCCGACACCAGCCCCGCCCTCCAGGTGTCCCAGTCCTGGGTGAATTTCTCTTAGTTGTAGTGCCAGCGCCGTGTACCGTCCGCTAGTCGCTCCTCCGATATCATGACCATCGTCACGCAATTCCAGTCCGCCTTCTTTACGATAGTGGAGTCGAGCGCCTCTACCATCTCCAGTTGACCTGGAGGTTACTGTCGCCTATGGTGTTGAAGCTGCCGTCTGCGCCATTATGTTGTAATCTTCGATTTGTCAAGAAAGCGAGCGAACGGGTCTTCTGGAGTGTCGTACACCTCTGCGCGAGCGGTCGCTGTCAGTTTGCGGGAAAGATCGTTGATGATGACATCCACCGCGTTTGGCTGCCTATCTGCACCTTTTTCTCAAAGACGCACGCGCCTAATGTCTCACCTGGCTGTTTTCTGTACCTGACGAGCGCATAGAGGGACTACGCGTAGTTGACTTTGTCGGGAACACCGCCACCAACATCGCCTTCCAGATCTCTCAGTTCTGCACTTGCACGACCAGTCAATATTTCCACCGAAGAGGAAACCATGCCCATGCGGTTAATTTTGACTAACCTTAATGATTGTCGGTTCGAAGGCCTCCACCGTCTCCGTCTTAACCATATGTACCTCTGGTCCTTCCGGTGCCTTCTTCGTGAAATATAGATGAGTCTTCGAAGTAGCCCACCACAACGCCTGTCACCTAGATTCCCTCTAAACGTACAGCTCCAACACATCCCGGGACATTGTAATGGTCATGAAGTTCTCGTCCTTGGCCGCCTTACCCATGGGAGTCCTTCGCCCTCGTCACCTTTGCCTCAGGAACTTCGCTAAGTCGTGAGACGACAGTACCTCGCCCCAATCATTTTCACACCTATTTGCACATACTATATGTAGTCGCGGTTCACTGTGCCACTTCTGAAATGTTATAATACTGAAGATTAACTATATCAACGCCGATTTTATTAAGAACAGATAAAATACCACCTCTCATTACAGTTTCTAAAATAATAATTAACAATAACAACGCCATGGAGACACCATATGTTGCTAAGACACCTTATTACACATAATACTAAAGATGCTCTTTTCTCTTGGATGGCACCTTTCCTGTCCTGTAGTCTAACATTATATTATTAAACCTCCTTGGGGTACTACTATAGTCTAGGTAATGTAGTCAAACTTTATGACAAGCAGAAATTTAAAATCATTTTCTTATCTTACTTTTTAAAAATATAGATAGGAGCCCAAATTCTCAAGCACATCATTGTCAAAATTCTTAAGGATGTATTAAACACTACAGCTTTGTTCCATCCCCTACATCCGACTAGTTCACGTACTAGTCAGACGATCAGAAGTTCATCAACAGTATGCGCAGCTTATAAATATTTATGTACTGCGCAATTTGTTTAAGAACTCCTGATCGTCTGACTAGTGCGTGAACTAGTCGGACGTAGGGGATGGAACAAAGCTTACATATTGTCACTGCAATGCAGAACTACCGAATGTGAAAAATTTTGATTTTTTTATGTCAGATTTGGATTGCACTTGGTAGGCTACATACAATAACAAAGTGACGAATGTTCAGTCCCACTAGAAAGGCCCAATATCATTGAAACCTTGATTTCTCATTCTAAACTGAAACGCTTATATTAGTCTCCTAAAAACAAAGCGAATTCACCACTTGGAAGTATATAAGTAATATTTTTTAAAGACTTACCTGCTCCTAATGTATTTTTCTCTACTCTAACTTCTTCATTAACAAAACTTTCATTGCCTATTTAAATCTGTGTATTTGGTTCATCTAAAGGGTGTTCAGATGAATGTGTAACATAAAAACTGACGCTTATTTGCTGCCTCTTGGAAGATTAAACAACGCCGGATATTTTTTGCGCTACACATTCAACAAAACACCCTGTATGTCAGGTTCAGAATCTAAAACAGAATAACTTGTTAAATGTAATATAAGTGATACAAAACGAGATAGCTCAAGCAGCGGAAATAATCGCGATTACGCATTGACGACTATACATAACAACTTTAAAAGACATTGTTACTAACCACGGCTACGAATTAGCAACTAATCTATCACTGATCTAAACCTAAAATGGGGAATAAATAGAAACGTTATAGATACCAATCTCGCGACCTACTCGGTTACCTACCACCACTGTAATAAACACGTTGTAGTTCCGTAAAATAGTAGTAACAAGTAATTTATTGGAACTTTATTACCATGTACACTCGGAGAAAAAATAAATGTCCGTTTTTTGTTGGCCGTGCATATCATTGTGCTATTTTAGCCTATATTAGTACCCTGCTGTGTTTATGGATCACTCTACGACCTTTCAGTACAAACGATATGCGCGGTCAACAAAAAACGGACATTTAATTTTTCTCCGAGAGTACATAAGAAAGAAGCAACTACATATCGCACTTTGTTGCGTCTTCTCTTTGTCGGCCTGCTCTATTATTTTGTGTGCGCTGATATGTGCGTACATTGATATTATTATGTCCGCTGCGCTTTGCGCATTATATTATATGTTATTTTATGAACATTATACTTATCGTCGATGAAATTGTAATACCACGTAACTTAAAAAACGCAACTTTCCAGAAGAACTAAAAAAACAGTTGTTACGCTTATTTTGAAAAGGCCGTTTTCATTTGAAATTATATTTGGTGTTTTCGATTATAATGTATTAACTACCAACAAATAAATAACAATTTAAATTAAGATAAGATTAATTTTGAATAGTTACGTGTTTCACCACCAGATTTGGAGGGGAAAACTTAGTGGTTTTCACACAAACGGCGATAGTGTTTGTTATGATTTTTTTTCAATTTACCTGGTTTCACAGTCATATGCGCCTTTACTTTCAGATTCGGTACGAAAACCTAAAAATCGATTTTTTCGGACTTACGTGGTATTACATTTTCAACGACGTTATGTTTTTCGATTTCATGCGCCCGAAAATTACTGCGCAGTGAATTTTATTGTGAAACATACTGACTCCAGCTAGAAATAAACTGGCGACCAAAATTAAAGCAACACATACGAGCGAGAAAATATTTCGGTCATTTTCAAAACTATGTAACTGAGGGAAAAATGATCATACGAAAATGTTATACACATCATTTTCAAGGAAAAACTCTCTACTTTTTAATTCTGCAAGTTAAAAGTTTCTATTTTAAAAGGAAAGCCATTTTTTATTGGGGATTTTACTATAAACTATACTTCATCGTCAAATAAATTATGAAGTAAGTTTTAAAGCAACTATATCAAAACCGTTACTGTTTTCAAGTGCACGTTACAATGCGTGTGTTGCTTTATACTAATTGTGCTGCTTGAGAGGTGCTTAATAAAATTTGAAAATCGATTTCTAGTGCATTATTCATTGCTCGTGAATTTCGTTGCAATGGCTCAGGGTTTTGTTATCAACAGTTCTGTCGGTGCAAACAATTAAAGGTTTAATAACATCTTCCTAGGTTTAGAGCAGATGCTAATGTTTCATCTTCTTCTGTTGGGATAACCTCTCACAACATGAATAACCAACAACGACACAAACAACAAGTTATGACGCGTCTAATGTCGGATGGTGAATAGATCCATTCTTACCAATGGTAACTTTTCTGTACTACCAACTTCGATCAACGTTTCGGAACTGACTTATTTATTCATAATGTTCCCGTTACATTAACGACAGACGTGACATAGACGGACTCAGTAATATATACAAATCCATTTTTAAATAAAATTAACAAGCACATATACATGCACACACACACACCTACATACACATGCACACACACATACTCACA
>JAWQRP010002768.1:0-14762 GCA_033557875.1 Quadriops clusia | reverse complement strand
TGAATAAATATTATCCGTTTTACAATACTGTTGTATGTAGTAAATATATAAGAAAATAAGGGGAGATCTATGTTTGATGATAGGTTATGTTTTGATACTTACCGGTGATTTTGCAACGGGATTTGCAAACCTTCTTCCGCTTCTTGTTTCATGAACTTAGCAACATTGTGAACGATTTCCTTGCCTTGACTTCGAATTATCATGCCTTTTACGCCTACTTTCTTTTACGACATTTTCACCTGTTGCACAAAATCGGCAGACGCCACTGAACATAGTGAAAAAACGCGGCGGAAACGAAACTAGGTTTCTGCGCATATAACGTGCATGGGATCTTTACATGTGAGACGCACTATACAACGGTAATTATGTTTGTTGATGCGTTAATGATCGATTTTTTCTTGAGCTAACTCATACCTTAAACTTCCATAAAAGATGATATTCTACAACTTCATCAGTATACTGTTGCCTCTCAAATCATAATTTGATGAACATGCTTCTCCATGAATAATGGAAAATTACATATTCCTAGCAGTCCCTAAAGCCGGAAGTCGGTGATCGTGACCTTCTGCTGTTTTGTAGTTTGTAAACTTTTATAACTTTCGCACTTGCTTTGACAAGCCAGAGCAGAAAACAAAGAAGTGCTGGCAAAGCAAATCTAGCTAGTCAAATGGTTTGGAATTTTGGATCGTTTCTTGTACTAGTACTAAAGAATAGGCTAGACAAATTTAGTTGAAATCTTTTAATTGCTAATGGTTGTTGCATTTTTATGTCACTTGTTAGATTTATTAATATTTCATAGGGATAAGTAATTCTAAATAAATCGTTTAACGTACACAATGAATAACTCAACATTAAAATAATCATTTGTGTTCATTGGAACATACGCAGAGTTTTCCCGTTAAGTATCAGTACAGATTTGATATATCAATACATAAATAAATCCATAGTTCAGTATTCAGTTTGACATGATTTCATTATTATAATGAGTAGATTAATGGAACAATATTAATATTGATTAAGAGTACTTACTGATTTATAGAATTAAACTGCAGATACATTATCCCAAAATGGATCTAATTAAATTTTCATTACGTACGTTGAATTAGAGGTCTGCAGAAAATGTGTAATAATGTGACATAGGTAATCGGAATTCATTGAAACGAATGGTTATTTACATCATTTCCGGTAAGCGTCTCCTGCGTGGAGTAACGTATCCATCATAGCATTTTAGTGATAAGGAAATTGGCCAAATCGCCACGTCAATCACCGCACCTGCGGAAACAAGTGGGCAATAAACAATATCCAATAACAACTGCGCACGAAATTACAACTAACGCAACGTGCCCCTGGTAAATAACTAATATATTGTCAATATTATGGTGAATAACAGGTAGGTGCGCTGCATATTTATGAGGGCCATTCTTGGGCGTTAGATATAGAGCTTGGAGAACAGTGTGGCATCGTAAAAGTGTTCATTCACTTTTAATTCGGCAAAATACCCCCAGGAATCGATAAAGGTTCATAACACACTCTGATTGCAATACAAAAATCTATACACCATCAAAATGCTACTAATTTGTCGAAGGCGAATGCGGGCATCGGTGCGAGTCCGGGGGGGCGGTCGCCGCGACGCGGCAACGCGCGTCTGCGCCCTTCCGAACAACCCCAACTATGTCCTCCAGTCTCCAATGGAAGCTTTCAGTTCACATTCAGTTCACCCTGCGAGCCAAAGGGTCGTACATTGTTGCATTCTGGTACCTATAACCATAACAAATCATTATACGTGTTAAATTATTCTGCACGCCGAATGCACCTCAACATTAATAATACCACCGCCAGCAATAAACTAGCGATTAATAAAGTCTGGTAGAACACTTTGTCGTTAAAAGTTGATTGCAATAGGAAACAGTTTTGACCATTGAAAAATGTGCTGCCGGTCCCACTGATGGAAGATTCCAGGACATTGTGTAATAAATTTAATGCAGTAAAGGAGACTTTAAATTCATTGTAACAAGCAAATAATAAAAGTACATATAAAAACAACGTGTTTTCCCCACGACGATTTTTTCATAAAGAATATTGATTGTTCAACGTTTAAATTATTGCAATAAGGAAGATAATAAAAAGTGTTTCCCAAACTAATCGGCTAGGGTTAATTATCATGAAAGAACTGTTTGCCAAGAACTATCGTTCTGGTCGTGAAATGGTTTGCTAAAACTCTGTTTCTTGTGATTATTGACTTGTGATGTATTCGCCCGAAAAAATGATGAGTGCTAAGGGACCTACGGGGTTACATGGACCAATTAGTTCAACGGGGGGCTGCTTTCCCGGAAGATATTCACCGACGTACCGGAGTCCGGAGCCAATGGCCAGAAGATGCATGCCCAACCCGTCGGTAAGTGATATCCTTTCAGAATAAAACTCTTTTTAACCCGGGAATATAAGGCTTTTGCAAGAAAACGCAATTTTAGAGCAATTTCACATACGTATCGATGCGCCACAAAACACCCGTCACCAGCACATGGAATAAATACGCATGCTTTCATTTCCTTAATGGAGGACAATGTCCTTGTTAACTGTAATTTCGCTTTACATTTTTATTCCGGCTGTCTAAAGTTACACTCCAAGTATAAATTAAAATAAGAAGAATTAGAGTAAAGTTTATATTTTTTAAACATCAAAAAATTTTTAATTTTTTTTCTATTAACTGCTACTATGTCGATGTCGCCTTGGATGCCATGCTTCACTGGCTTTATACTTATGGAAACTTGATGGTCTTTCTTCTACCTCTAGCGAGAAATGCACCCGCGCACTTCTTGTACGCTTCCAAAGCCTTATGCAAAACAACAGCAAAAACACAATTCCCAGTAATTCAATGAGGAAAATGAATCCCCATAAAATCCCAAATTGAATTGAAATCTTCCTGAAGTACTTGGCGAACACTACGTCCGCACAACCGTTCTCGTACACCTTTTCTTCAGAACAAACACTAACCTGTTCAGGACAACAGGACGCTGGAAAACTCCGATTTCCCGTTGTGTACCAATCAGATGGTTCATTCGCCCCACAACAATTCATGTCCCTCTGTATGATATCCAACATCGTCCTGAAAGCCCGAACATTTTGGTAATTTGTGATTATTGCCTGGAAAACCTCAATATCCGCTTCATGGAAATTATCCCGGAGTTTAACCAATAGATATATTGCTATTGCTGACACGAACTTAAACAAGGCGGCACAAATTATAATGCACAAAGAGATTACGAAAACTATTGCGTTCCTGAAGATAATCGCTATCAGTCCAAGGACACAAGCCACAATTGTAACGCCTCCTGCTGCCATGCAAGCTATTGGGCCCCATTCTGTCAATTTTCGTGAAACAATAATATCGTCCGACTTCTCCGATCTCAGAAAACCGTGCAGACCGATTCCAAAAATGCACCCCGCCAGAATCAGCAAAATACCTGTAAAAACATATGACGTGTTCCTCAAAGTATCTGTGCTTAATCTTGGGAATGGGACCATAAAACTTGACATCTAATTCTAAAAGATGTCATTAAAAGGTTTTCATTATCTGTTAAAATAAACTATTTATTCTTAATAATTAAAGAATAAGCAGAAGGTAAAATGCATTATAATTTATCAATATATATATGTATATCAAATATGACGTGAAAAATTATTGACGGGCCGTAGGTGTTTTGTTATTAAACAATATATATGTTGCTAAATTAATTTATGGCAACTTATCAATAAAATATTATGAGTTCTTAACAAACTATAAAACTAATTTAAATGTTGTAGTAGTTAATCGAATAGCTGCATCCTTTATCTTGCAAAACATAATCATATTACTACTCACTTAACTAATAATAAAGTGAGTGAAAGTTATCTCCTCCATTATGTTAATCCTGCATCAGATAAATGCAGAATATTAGGGCCTCATTGGGGCGATTCGAAATGTTTACGATCTTCTCTCTTAACTTATTATGCCTCACTTGCTAAGTGCGTTGCTGTGTGCCGCTTCATCTCCCCCAAGGAGCCCTGTCTCCGATCTCCTCCAACTAACCGGCTCCACGACGCACCCCAACACCTCAATACAATAGGGGCATTATTTCAAGTGGAATTAAATTGTAAATTTTAACTTTTTAAGTGCTCCCGAGTATTTTATTGCATCGTCGCCCGCCTTAATAATTTTCCCGGGGAGCATTGCGTGAGGAGGTCTTTGGTGGGGTGATTTGTGAGGATGTTAGGTTTGCAAGCTTGATCACATATGTATTTCACTATCAACACAATAAACGAATTTTTTACCTTTAAAAAGAGGTAAAGAAAATTGCTAACTGTGATAAGTTCACGGTTCCAGGGGGGATGGAAATTAAGTTAAATAACTAATGGTGCTTTTCTGGTTTTAAATAGTTTTATTGATTAGTCTACTTTACTTAGGGATATCCTTATGCATCTACAACAGAATTACTAATTTATGTTTAGATGTGCCTAAATTTGAATGCCCCCAGGTATTCTAGCAAGAAGAATTTAGAAAAGAAATGTTTGGTCGTTGTTTATTAAGGGAGATTATAGAATTATTATTTATAAGTTCACTCTTAGCAAAATTTTCTAAAAGTTCAGTAGAACTGCAATTCTATAGATAAATCACAGAAAGGTTCTTGCCTTAGCTATGCCTTTGAAATGTTTATGTTTTCCTTTTAAAAGCATCTAAAATGTGATATACCATAGACAAGTTTTGTTTCTCATTGTAATTCATTCCAAGGGAAAAATTGTTTTGTAATGAATAGTTTCATAATTTATTTATTAGAAAGTTTTGGACGTTTTTTCTGTTATTCATAATGATTTAAATTCTTAAATATTGATAAACTTGCCGTCTGAGTTATACTGAAAAAAAATGACTGAAATAGATGTAAAAACAATGCTATGGAATGGAAACATAAAATTCCCAAAAATTTTGCAAATAAAAATAAAATATATGACCATTGATTTTATTATTATGTTAATTATAGTTATAATAAATAATTTTTATTATTACTATTATCATTAAAGTATAAGAATAACATGAATATTGCAGTTTCAAATTGTAGGAACATTATTAGTTAAAAAACGTAATCACCAGTAGGGCAATAAAGTAATTTAAATAAATATTTAAAAATAGGTAGATACTATTTAAATAAGAATTTATTTTCAACAAGAGTAACAAATGTTCATATTTCAAAAATTACTAAGGTAAAAGAAATATTGACTGACATATTGAGATAGATATAGAAAGACAATAGGCAATGAATCGTCCTCAAAAGTCCCAAAAATGAAATGATGAGCAAATAAACATCGAAAGAAAGTGCCACATCGGCGTATACCGCCGGAGATAAGCACCAGGCAAAATAGCTGATCGTTAAATATTAAAGGACGATTGTCGAAAGGGAAGCGGTGCTAAGCTGAGGCGGCGATATAAAGCAAAAACCGCGGCACACATGATTAAAAACGTACATAAAGTAAATGAAAAGTCCTCTTCGCTCTTCCTGGCGGTCTAGGCAGGCTCTGGAACCAGTGGCATCTGCAGCAGTCTTTCTGGCAGCGACCGCGACCAAGCGAGCTGCCTGCAAGGAGCAGGATAGAGACGGAAGCAAAACCGGCAAGCGAGAACGGAATGTTTGTCAACAGCGGGTAACTCGATGCATCATTGATGGGACCACCTGAGCGCCGCGATCGTCGAGGTTCATGCATTACTTACCAGATCTAGTTAGCGAGCTTCGTGCACAGCTTGCTTAGACAAAAGCTCAGATTTATATCATTTTTATGTACTCGATGCGATATCTCTCACTGTTAGTTAATATGCCAATGTGCTTATCTATTTTATAGGAGTACTATTTTTAGAAAGGTTGAGTAGATATTGGTAAACCTATTTTGGGGAAATAAAACATACCCTCTGGAAAGTTCCCTGAGTTGTAGATATTTTTTGTTTGCAAAAATAAAATAATAATGTTACATGTTGATTGATAGGAGAAGCACGACAATCTTATAATTTATGTATTAACAAGAAAGCCTTCAAAAGTAAAGAACTGTTTGTTTTTCCACAAAGTATTTTAGTACTACAAAGTAGTTTTAATAAACAAATGCGACAGTCCCTTTATTCCACGGACAATACGTAATATTTGTAACAAAAATTACATACGTGGTATGTGAATAAAAATAATAACAGTGTTGTTGCTACGTCCCCATAAATATTTAAGTACCAAATATTGGCTCTATTTTTAACTCACATGGAAGTTGTTTTCTACCAGCTTTTTTAGTACTTTAACAACTGTTTGATATGTTTAATACAACACGCTTAATCAAGTTATTAGGTAAGGCGGGTGTTCACCCTTTCAGACAAATGGGTATTTACGTGGCGGAATCGTAGTAGTATATATAGTGAGATAGGAATTGATTGAGAATTTTCCACGGCTGAGATTTGGTTAAGTGCAAGAACGCTCTGGTCCCAGGTCCCATTTGTTCGAACTAATGGGGTTTCGTAGGTCGGAAGTTGAGTTAATAAAAGTAAAACGAAAGTGCGTTCGGTCTCGGGAGCGTTGAGGGCGTCGCGGCGACAGAACCGTACGCCCTTGGATCGTTGTCAAGCTTGCCGGCCATTCCCCAGCTTTATCGAGTCGATCTGTGGTTTCAAACCTTGCCAATTGCACGATCAGAAACTGTCCTTTCTGAACTGTCTTTTAAATTGAAGATAGGTTATCTCTTTTATGAAAACATAAACTTGTGATGATGAACGTAATTATATGCACATCCCTGATGAGCAAAATAAATGATAATGAAACTGGATAACTGATGATCAAAATATACTTAAACTTTTCATTCATAGTTTAAAAAATAATATAGTAATTTAGTGCAATTTTATTTATTTATTACTATTAAGGTTTTGTCCTACATGGGCTTCATCAAAATTCGTGTTTGTTAAAATTTACAATTGATTTGTACGTTATGTTCTTTAATTATCAAGTTTTTATGAAATTTAATGCCGTATATTAAATCTACCTGTTTGTAGTTATAGGTAAATTTCTACTATTAAGACCTCTATATTTAAATTATTGAATATACTTCCTTGAAAAATACAACAAAAATACTGTCGAAAACGTTATGACATCAGATACAAACAGATAGATTTGATGTATTACATCAGTTTTCATAAGAACTTGATAATTAAACAACATAACATTACTAATCAATTATAAATACTAATAAAAAAGAGGCCTGATGATGCCTATGTAGAGCGAAACGAGTCGTCTCACTAGTAATAAATAAATTCGAAGAAGTACTCAAAATAATATTACTTCATTAAACCATTATCATATATTTTTATTATTTTATTTTTCTTGCGGTTACTGATAACATGTTGCGGTGCGCCTCCGCCAATTGTGAAGGTATAGTTCGAATGCATCCGAATCGATTAGATCGAAGTTTAATCGGGCATAAGCTATTAGAGGGCTTCTTAATTGAAATAACAACATTCCCGATGACAAATAACGCAAATATCAATCAAGCAAAGTTACCGGAGGCCGGGGCTGCGGGGGGATGCGTGTGTTTGTATGTATAAGCCGATGTTCTGCCGGACGCATGCATGATGGGCCTTCGACAGAGAGAAGGGAAAGAGTGGCCAGCACTGCAGACTGGCTGAAATATGAGTAATTGATAATCGATATCGGACAAGTTGTGAGAGAAGGTGTCATTATACCCGACGTTCAAACAATATTACCCCGGGAGGGCAGTAATAATAGACTTTCGTTTCGTGCTGCCGCCACCGCCGCCGCCGATGCGGCGTATTTCACAAGATAAAAAAAGTTTTCACTCTCTCATATGCGATCTCTCACATGTCAAATTGTTTCCCAGGCGGAAATGTATCAAACTTTGGGACAAAGAATTCGCCTCTGCGATACTGAGATTTACCTTAAGGTACAAATATTGGAAATTGGCGTCTTCTAAAAACGTTTTTTTTTCTTGTGTTAAAAAAGGTCGTCCTTTGTCAAAAATTTACACAAAAATTTGTGATAAGCATGGAATAGATTGCAAAAATTTTCCTGAAACAAACAACAAATCATTTATACGTACCTACATTGATATATATATATATATATGTATATATATATATATCAATGTATACATACTATGATATACCTACTATTGACCACCAGTATTTACGAGTTAACTTCAACTTTTTTTTAACATAATACATCTTGAGGTGGTACCATTATTTCACCAATAGCCTCTCTGTTCATTTCCTCCTTCAGGGTATGTACCGTTAGGGCATATACGTACCTAATGCACCTAAGTATTAGGTAGGTACGTGGATGCGAGGGCCGTTGTACCAAGAGTAAATTCACGTCGAAGTCCCAGAGGTGCTCTAAATTGTGGCCAGCAAGAGTCGGTAAAGTTGTTAAATGAATTTACGAGCCACTATGTGTCGGACGGCGGTCATTGCCTAACTTACTGCACACTTGATGTAACCTATAGCCGCGTAAAAACGACCCATAAAACTACTCCACCGGCCGGCTCTCGATTAATTCAATTGCCGAGATGATAAAGGTGCTCCTCAAGGACCAAAGCACTCACGTGATGCTGCACTAAGGGCTGGCTTTTTGGAAGGCACTTAGAATTTTTTGTATTCGAGCAGGTGCGCTTGGTAAAACCTATGTAATTGAAGTCTGTATTAAAATTAACACTTGTCACTTGATTAACTAAATGTAAAGTTGAAATTTGCTCCTATAAATACATATAAAATGTATAAATGTACCCCTGATGAGATAATGAATAAGAAAGTTCCAGAGTCGTTCGTGGTCAAAGTAATTAGGGCCGAAAAAATAATTAATAGCCATCAAAATGAAACTCTCTTAGCGGACGGATAATTAGATGAAATAAAAGTTATGATTTAGTTCCCGTTACGAAGTTAGATGGCGGTTTTAATAGATGTCGTGTTTGATTATATAGCGATGTTGTAAAAGTTTGCTTTAATGTACAAACTGATGACTGACATAATAAAAACTGAACGTTCCTAACGAACTGCAACACTCTAGTTTAACTATTTCCACATTTCAGGACCTGGCGGCCATTTCGCTTAGTACAGATATAATGACTAAACGAACGAAACGCTTAAGTGCTTAACTTTACTAAAAGTCACGTTACCATCTCATTATTTTATACCAAAAAGAATTATGGTAATTGCATTAATTAGAAATTGTATAGAAATGCAATGTGTCTGTTTATAGCTGCAGTGTTGGGTTAACTCCAGTTGAACTTCTTCATAAATAGATGATGTGAAGTTTAACAATTTTCTGTCATTTAAGTTGTTCCAACTTTATGTCGTTATAAAGAATAAATTTGCTCAATTGTATGTACAAAATTCACTTAACGTGACTCACTTTTTAAATAAATACCTTCTACCTTTGGAAAAATGCTAATCGATTCCATTTATGTACTTATGTACTTCCATTTATATTACTTTATGTATATAGTTTGAAGTTTGGTTCTGCGCAGTTTTAAAATAAGTCATGTTCTAAAAGATCAGTTTCGTAATTAATTTTTAGCACTCTTTATTAACTTCAGATGTAGATCAGTAAAATAATAGCGTGAATGAAGTATACATACCATTCCTCTATATCTAATAGCACGAGACCACGAGGGTTTAAGTGACGTATAATCAGGTGGCAGCACTTGCGGATTTCCCACGCCGCTCCACTGTTGCCAACCTATTATTAATATATTGTTAGCGGATAATAATTATTACCCCTGATGTACTTATTTCATCTGTTCTATTAATGTATTTACTTCCGAACCGTTCATTTTGCTTTTGGACTACGTAATTTGGGCAACGATGGAATTAACATGACATTAATATAAAAATTGAAATTTCTTCTTGGTTTTTCTTTTTGAAACATATATGCACACCCTGGACGTGTATACAGGGTGTCGTGACTGTCTGGTGCACGCGTCTTGACTGCATGCGTGAAGGGATTCTCGCCATATGGAATGATACGCCAGATTTGTTTCAAATATTCCCCTAATAAAAGGGGGACATATGGCGGGAGCACACTCGCATAAACACGACATAACTCGCATGCACACACAAAAAGCCACCACATACCCCTGCCACATACACACACCTGTGCACATTCTAACTACCTGCTAAACCGAGGGGGATCAAGTACCCCCTTGATTTGAAGGGTGTATTTAAATGTAATTAATTTTCAATGTGTTGCTCATTTAATACTCACTTTATCATCCCCCTTTGCGGGCGAATGCATGTAGAGCTCTTGTTCAATTAAAGGCGATTTACAAATTCCTGCTGGGCTGTTTTTAAGTATTTTTATTTTTAAGGCGATACGGTAAGATTTAATTTGCTTATAAGCAATGGGAAAAACTGAAACTTGTTGGAAGGATAACGAGTTTATTTTTCAACCGGTTGCAATGAAATTTAAACACACCTTAGAATTCATCACAGTTTATGGATCTATCGTTTTACATTTTCGATTAGAGATGGCTACTGTTTTTTATGTAAAGATAGTGGCTGGTGTGTTCACCACCCCATATGTCAGCTCCTAAGACACATTTTAAAAATCTGATTCAGTAGCTTCATAGACAATGATGATGAGATCTAATTTTATTGTATTGCAATCTTTTTCTATTGGTATCTGTAGGGGAATTAAATTTCATTTAAATAATCATTAGCATATAAAAGGGTCTCTCTCGGTAAACTATCCAATTTATATTTTTTTTAAATTATTAGATAGCATATCTACATAACATAATGTTAAAACAAATGACGCTCAAGAGAGCAATTCGCGTCAGAACTAACAGGAAGATTTTGGAATCTCTATGATTAGCATTCAAATGGGTTCATAATTCTTTCGCTGGGACAAACGGAAGCTCGGGTTAACCGCGGCAATTGGCTGGATTGCTTATCCGCTCAGCAAAAATGATGTTACACGGTAAGTTGCGTGTCCTGCGGACGGATAGCGCGACGCACGCTAATGAAATATCCAGTAATTAGCTCTAATACTATAATGGCCACATGCTAATAATCCACACCAATACGTTCTTGTCAGGCCGGCCAGCGCTGTAACGACGACCGCGTGTTGACACGGCATCTATCTTTACTAGAATACTGTCGCGTCGCTTTATTTGTCGCTGACGACGTTACTATCTACATCATCACGCAGATTGAAGAAATCGCTTCTGAATAAACAGCCTTTGCTTCGGAGGTTTCCTTTCTGGTCACGAAATGCTCTTCATTATACTTATACATAGATAGTCGTAATCTGAAGCTCTGCATGGAATGTTGTTGCTTTCAATTTAATTGTAATCTTTTGAATTGAATTGTAATCTCTTCAATTTAATTGTAATCTTTTCAATTTAATTGTAATCTTTTCAATTTAATTGTAATCTTCTCAATTTAATTGTAAGCGTTTAAATGTAATTGTAATCTTTTCAATTTAATTGTCTTGTTTCCAATTGAATCGTATTATTTTGAATAATTTATATTAAATCAAAATAAATTTAAAAAAATACAGAATGTATGTTTTCAGTGTGACTCATCTTCGTATAAAAGGGCGCAAATTAATGAAATGTAACCCGAATGCGAACTCCCCTTAAATGAAACTTATGGCACAGCAAATGAAACAAGGAAATTACTACGGGCTCATGAATTGGGAATGATGTAAATGTTGGAATTGCGGGCCAGGTAGGGGCCGCGGGCCGGGCCGGGCGTGAAAATGCTTTTTAAATGTGTCGCTTTAAAAATGGAAAGAATTATTCGCACATTTCGTATTATTGACATCCGTACACGTAGTAATGCAATTTTAAAAAATATAAAATTACGGATTTTATCTTCCATCTCGACAGTGGCGCATTAAATATTCACGGTCCGCATTAAGTATTAAAATATAGGGACAAAAATGTAGCGTAACTGTTTGCCCGACGTCGCACGATTAAGTGAAGATTATTAAGGCTACCAATTTTATTATTAATCATAATCGTAATGTATAATAACGTTTGTTTACTTAACGTCGTACATGAATACGGCCAATATTATCCAATTATTTACTTATTGTTTTTTTGTGCGTTTATTTTAAGCGAAAGAAAACACCTCTGGAGATTTTATTGGAACTACATTTTGAAAATGCTATTGTATAAAAGTTCTATAAAATAAAACAAAATAAAATAAAACAAAATAAAATAAAACAAAATAATATAAAACAAAATAAAATAAATCAAAAT
Organism: Quadriops clusia; assembly: GCA_033557875.1. Classification (NCBI taxonomy): domain Eukaryota; kingdom Metazoa; phylum Arthropoda; class Insecta; order Coleoptera; family Hydrophilidae; genus Quadriops; species Quadriops clusia. Next base: position 2,492 of record JAWQRP010002768.1, on the reverse strand, counting down.
AATATAAAACAAAATAATATAAAACAAAATAATGGGGTAGGTAGTGCAAGATTCATTAATTTATATTTTAATATTTATTAATTTACATAAAAAATAAAAGAAGAAGGAATGCAATTCATTTGAAGATAACATATTTGTACAGCAATGGACATGAAAAGCATGTCCGAAAGAAAAGCTCCGCTGACGCCGCCAACCGCGATCGCGTAATGCACTGAGCGAATATTTTGAAGCCTGTGCGCTCCGGCACACACGCACACACATGCACGGGCACACACGTAACAATAAAGGGATTTCATAAAAATTTACATAAAGATACGCTGCTGCCACCAAAATCACAGATAGTAAAACTGTACTATAAAAGCTCGCCCCGCCCTCCCCGTCCTGTCGGCCAATCACAGCAAAAGCTCTATCGATCGCCACGTCACTTCCTCACCTACTCCGGGCGCCATTTTACCCCGCCACGCGGAAAGCTCCATCCCCCCTACCTACAGCTGTACAATGTAGATGTTTATACAGATTGAGGTTTTTTTCTCGTACGCGGAAAACAGGTGAATATCGACGCTCGACGCTCTCGTGGATCGCCAGCTGGATTCTTTTTGGTCGGAAGAATCCGCCGCCGCCACTTCCGCACACGGCCGAACGGGACTTTTGTCTTTTTACGTTGGTATCGTGACAGCCGATTAGTTTAATCCGGTTGTTAAAACTTCAAAGGGAGCCTTCGCTTAAATGACTGGATCATTTTACCTTCCATTCGGAAAAATCGTAAATAAATACACTCAATTTCCCTGGAAAATAACAAGCCGGGGTTAATTATTGTAATTGTAAGCGGGATATAACGCAAATCAATACAGAGAGGTTATTTTCCGTGCGGAGACCACGTGGCCATGTGCTTTCTATTAATTTACTTTTTTTGTGTACATAATAGGACATTTGTTCGGCGACGTTATTTATTTATTCAGCTGTCTATTTATTTATGCGATTGGTTTTATTTGTACATTCATTAGCTTGGAGTTTAGTGGGAAATCTACAAAATTGTGGGTTTCACTTCTTGAAGTCGTAATGCACTGTTATTTTGGTCGCAAAAACCTCTGCTGTTTCGAATTTAATTATATTATCTTCTATTATAATATTATTAGACGTTTCAAGCTGATTAGTTTCTTGTGATTCGATTTTTTGCACTTTTGTACCGATAAGATTCTTAGTTTCAATAGCTTGGGTAAAAAGTGTAGGTCTTTTCTTGTTTGTGTCTCAGAAAGATAGAGTAAATTGGGTGTAACACATAAATACATAGCATTTTTTATATTTTTACAACCAAAAGTGTAGGATTATCAATTGATCTTTGTAATAAATGTAATGAAGTTATAGGGTATATTATATTGAAAACAAAAAAAAATTTCAAATTAATAATCTTATTTTTTCTAATGTCAGGCCGGGAAATTATGGCGCTATTTCCTGTACCAAGGTCGAGGTTTTACTGTTCGAGGTTTTAGTATTCGAGGTTTTAATTTGATTCTGTCCTTTAAGATATATTTTTATCTGATGTCGCAAAAAAGTTTACTTATTTTTTTATCTCAGTCCATCTTTGAATTTTTATTATTTTTTATTGTTACATGATCTGATATACTCGTATATATATAGAGATGGTTCAATTTGTTGGGGTTATTCTAAATTTTCTTAGTTAGGTTTAAACTTTCCATTTTAAGATTTAATACTTTTTAAATGAATTCAGACGTGGTCGGATTTCGTCAAAAGGTGAAAAGCGCCCTGAAGGTCCAGTTCACATTATTACGCCACAAATAATTACTTATTGAAAAAAGTTCATTATATATATCGTCGTGGAAAATCACCGAATGAAGGTGCGTGACATAGCACAAATTGTACTGATATCTCAGGATACAAAGAGTATAATATCCAGTATGTTAAATTTGACAAGACTGTTGATTAAATGAAACGGCCAAGCTTGACTAGGAAAATTTCAATTAAACTTCAAATTGCTGCCACATCCACTCTAATCTCCTGATTTGATCCCTTCTGACCTTTCCTATTCCTACAAAATCTCAAATTAGACTGCTGGGCTAAGCATATAGAGCTCCAAGGAAACTATGTGGAGAAGTGAAAAAGAATTATTCGGAAAGTAGGTCGTTTCATTTCTTGCATTTTTACCTTACTTATCAAACGTTCCTCGCGTCTATAAATTATTATTTTTATCATGTACATATGTAGGTATAAAATATTATATTATTATATCTAACTCTGTTTTTCTGTTTCTTCTAATTACTCGTATGACAATAAAATTCATGAGTATCGTTGTAACCAGCAAGTTTATTAATATGTGAATAACTTTTATACCTATATTTATTTATTTAATACTCCCTCTGTCCCATATTACTGTATAGTTTTCTGCTTTTTTGTTGTCCCACATTACTGTATAGTTTTCTTTAAAATTCTATATTTCAATGGAAAATTAATATATTTTCATAAAATTTTGTACC
>JAWQRP010002767.1:0-14762 GCA_033557875.1 Quadriops clusia | reverse complement strand
TTTACATTTAAAGCGATGCATTAGAAGAGTTCCGCTTCAAGGCAGGGTCCTTTGCGGGTGAGATACGTACGTAAGGGGGGTACTGTTTACATTTGTAAAAATCACGTGAGCTAGCTGCCACTTAATAAATATTGAACGACGTTTTTGCTTATTATACAAAAATTTAAAAACGAGGAAGTTATATAAATTGCTCATATATAACATGAGAATTGCTTGTTCGAATGGTCGTCCTTACAAAGTTTCTTTATAATAATTTAGTAAAACTTGATGCAGTTAGTGAAATTTGTAATGCAGAGAATATTTTATTGTAACATACAAAGAGTTCAATAAAAAGAAAAAGTAATTTTTACTTTGCACTAGTTATCTTTGGAGATGACACTTCTAGAAAATATGCAATTTACCTAAAGTGCATATAAACATTGTTGGCTTAGTCGTCTATATTGCTTTTCACTCAGCAGGTTTTGTCTTTATATTTTATGTTAGGTAATGTAAACATAAACGATCCTACCTCGTGTTGGTCTTGTTTTTCCACCGCGTGGGCTTCTGGTGGGTCTGGTATTTTGGCCAAGTCGGTTACCAGCCCGGACTGATGGGATTTCCGAAGTGGTGAGTTGGATGTTCATGGCTCTTCCATCTAAGGGAACTCCGTTGTATTGCTTCATGGCCTTAATGGCGTCGCTTCTTCTTTCGAAGATTACATCTGCAGTGCCCAGGGACCTTCCGGAACGGTCGTAATGAACTGCGGCGTTTTTCAAAGGTCCAAATTCGGCGAATAACTCTTGGATATCGGAATCGGAGACCCCGAAGTCAAGGTTTGAAACCATGAGTTTCGTGGGTCCCATGTTCGATTGTACGATTGCTCGAGCAGCAGCGGACTTTCTCGAGCCGTACCCTTCAAAGAGGTCATGCTTCCAAGCACTGTTCACGTCTCCCTAAAGAAACACAAGTTGTTGTTGTCAGAAACCATATGGAACAGCGTTCAAGCATTCAAACACATTAGAGGAGAAATAGGCTAGTCGAGAAATATTGTGGGGCTCTAAGGTTAGGATCCGAGGCGATTTGCAACTGCTCTAAATCAAGTAAACTTCCACGGGTTGCGGTTGCGACAGTCCTACGTATTAGAGAAATACACAAAACTTTCCACAGAACATTTTTAACTTGCGATGTCCGTTTCACAATGAAGGGGTTATAGTGGGAATTTTGCACAAGTCCGCTTTACTTGAAGTGATCGCTTTTGAGCGTCATTAGATTAGCACAGTATCGAGTGATCTTGGTACTTGCCATCAAACTGAGTTATCACATACTGGATTGATCGTGTGGTTGAGGGATCAAGTATCGTGGTAGTCCAGTAATCACAATAGCGGAGTGATCATGATGATCAAGTGATCACAGCCGCTGAGTGATCACTGTGGTACAGTGATCACTATATAGTCACTATGTAGTATAGTGATGAAAGTAACAGTACTGGTCACAATAGTGGTACTGGTCTTAATGATCACTGTAGGAGAGCGACCATGTTAGGAAAGAAATCACAGTAGCCGAACGATCATGGCACTTGAGTGGTCGAGTCGCACCAATTAAAAGTTTCTTGTCGCCTGAAATTTTTGTTTGACCGCCTTGCGGGGAAATTCTTTGATCCAGTGGAGCACTTCCTCGGATCCCATTTCAAAGTTTCATTTACTGATATTTAAGTGTTTTAAAAGAGTCCACTCCAAGTTTGGACGGATTTTTTCAAACCAAATTAGGTATTAAAATGATCAATTACCCTAGTGTAATTTCTAGTGATTCCGCCCCTATTACGACCTCTTTGAACCCCCCCAGGGGCAGACCTCTGGCCTCTAAAGTTCCCTCTTCGGCTACGAGGTCCTCCACGAGTTCCTCGTCTGTTTCCTGCTCCACCGCCGCCTCTTCTTTGCTTCGTGGATTTTATGATATCATCCAAACTCATATCTATCTTGTCAACCATCTTGTCGCTTTCTGGAGTAACTGATCAAACTATTGAAGAACTCTTAAGAACGGAACTTTCCTTTGATGGTGAGAATTACGTGGCGTTGCTTATGAAGGACGCAGCGTTACTTAAACGTGAGAAAATGGCGACCAACGAGAGCTTTGTGCTGAGACGAGACGACCGTTTATGAAGTTTGCGCAGACGCTCCCAGAACAAGTGCATTGTGGGTAGGCCCGGTCGATTGTCATAGGCGCGCAAATTTAAAATCGCGCTTTAGCTTGAAAACATAGTCGCACTTAGTTTTTAAATATCCTAAATTTAAGTTGGAATCTTAGAAGGAGTTTCAACATTTCTTTCACGAATTAGATCTATTTAATTATGGTCTTTCTATGGTATATAAACATTTTTTATTTTATTTTACGCATAGTTAAAAAATATTTCATATATTTAAATCTATGACATTAAAAAAAACATATACATAAAGTAAGATAATTTACATGTCCTCGGCACTTTAAAAAATAATGTGAAATTATATTAGATAAAAAAATCTATAGCTCAAAATAAAAATCTGGGTCATAGCACAGATAGATATCTGTGGTCATAGTCATAGTACATACATAAATAATAGACAAGCAATGCAACAAACCTCCAAATAAAACAGTAAATATCTAGACCAAAATGAAAAAGAGATTACTCTCCAAAATAAGTTATAACATCAAAAAATAACTTAAAAAAATGCTAAATTAAAATTCAACAAAGGCGTCGACGGTATATTTTAATTTGGCGGCTCTGCAGCGCCACCTTGCGACTTCCTCTCGACACCTAGACGCCTATGCGCGTGCGTTTGGGTTATGTATACAACAATCAGCGAATCGAATTTAATTTAATTTTCCCAACTTTCTTTCAAATGCAAACTAATTTATACTTACACTCGTCAGTTTTTGTCCGCAAAAAACTTTTTCACTTTGAGGTCACATCTCACAGAAAATTTCTCGATTATTATGTCCCCATAATTAAAGCCCTGGAAACCCTTGACTGTTAACATCTGATTATGACAGTTCGAAACGTCATGTAATTGTCAAACTGACAACAGCATCGTCAAGAAGCCCTTTTAAGAAAGTAAACAATAACTAGGGGAGCTTAACTAAATTAAATTATAAATAATCCCCCACTGGCTTACATAAAAAGTTAACCAACACCACTGCAAGCAACTAGTAACTTTGAACTTTAAATTACATAATAATTAATCGAGTGGGAAGGATTATGTGACAATTCTAAAGTTGATATTCAATTCGTTCAGTTCAAAACCAAGTTATTGAGTAATATCCACACATGTGTGGTAATATGCTCTAAAATGAGGTAAATCGACATAGTGGCAAGTCAGAGTTGGTACTAGACGAGTATTATTTATTAATGAATATACCAATGAAACTAAAAATGCTCAACATCCTGCACAGAGTGAACCTGACTATTTGGAGGAAGAAGACAACGGTATTAGCTGCTCTTGCCTTGGCATCTGTGATTATTTTTGCCTTGCAATATGTTATATCGGAACGTTTCAAGAGTGACAGTAGAGATGCCCAAGATTCCGGGAAGGAGGCGTACCGTTCGAACGGGCGATCTGTTGATTTCCTCGGGTCAGTAAGAATGAGAAGTGAAGCTGGACTGCTGGACAATTTAGGTAAAATTAATTAGTCTTAAACAAAACAGCTTTCTTACCTTTGTATGCTTCTATGAGTATATTTGTTTCATTCGTGAACTATTTATAGTTTATACAAAAAGAAAATTATTTCTTATTTTAACCAGAACAAATCTTTCTTCTCGCATAAACCCTATTGCTAAATGTAAACATACCCAAACGTTTAACAAATTTTAAAAAAACTTAAATTGTAAATCTTTGTTAAAGGCACTGAATTAGACGCAGAAGCATTAGCTAAGCTAGATCAGCCAAGTAGGGACGCAATAATTGCTAAAAGGCTAGAAGACGACAAAATGATCAGAGAAATCGAACTGCAACTAGGAGTACCTTTTGTTAAACTAGACTCCAGGACTCCATTTGTTCCAAAGCAGCGCATCGTGCACTTCGACTTGAAAGGAGCACCTCCTAAGATTTCTTTCTTCAAACGATTATTTCCGATTATTAAAACTTTGGGAGCTACTGGAATATTGCTCGGTAAGTTTTTGTTTGCTATTAATCATAATAACGATTTAACCTTAAGAATTACCGCGCACTATCATTCGATAGTTTAGTCTAGTTGGTTGCATCCATGCACACTAAATGAACTATATATTTCATTGTATGTGATCATATTCAACTTTTTTATCAGCCGACTAGAATCGCTTAGGTGTGTGCACTCACATTTACCTATCATACTATGAAGCTGCCGGCCTATAGTTTAGTCACTAGTGTGCGGTTGGCCTAAGACATTTTTTGTTAAGACGGAAGTTCAGTAGACTCTCTCTTATCCGGCGCAGCTTTTACCGCTTGTCGGTTTAACCATGGGTGCAATAATGGTGATTTCGAATTCGCTCACCCACTCGATTAACAATTAATAAAAACAGGTTTGATTAAAAGTTTTCATTTTTTAGTTAACACACGGTTTTAAAAGTTTAGATTGTAAACTCTTCAGTTTTATGTACAACAATAATTTTTCCAATCAATAGGACATCTAATAAGTTTGCTTTCAAATTATTGGGATTTCGAGTCCACTCACTTTGCGAGCTCGCCACCTTGCACCTTCGGCACTTGTTTTTTAATACAGTCAACTCAAGCTTTTAACGTTGAACTATACGTTACCTAAAAATGAGGTTTAACTATATAGAAAATCTGCAGTTTTTGGTTCTAAAAACCGGAAGCTATAGAAAAATTTAAAACAATTAAAGCTGTATTTAGATTCTGAAAAAAAAAAAAACTGTGTTTAATAATTGCTAACTAAACTCTTACATCTTGGATATTGTACAGTTTTTGTTATCCGTTCTAATTAATTGGATTTTTTTCTTATAGATTCTAACACTTAGGAAACTTATTATAAAAATGATGATGAAGACTTATTATAAAAATGATGACGAAGTTATCTTAGTGTATAGATTAAAACGGATAGTTTAGAATCTAAACTTTACAACTGGATGCTATAGAGAAATTAAAAAAAAAGAAAAATAAAACATTATTTAATATTTGCTAACTATGATCTGACATCTTTTATTAGCAGAACTTTCCAAGAAGAAATCTCTCATTTACATGTATTGTAAGTGCGAAAATACTTACAATAAATGTTTATTTTCCTTATTTATCTTTAATTTTTGTTTAATCTGTCGTTTCGATTATCTGGTGGGCCTCCGGTCCCGAGATGAGCAGTTAAGAGGGAGCCTGGTGTACCTACATTTTATTTAATTATAAATATGTCATGAAATATTAAAAACTTATTTGCAAAGGAGTTCAAAAAAACCAAAAACGTCCATATTGATTACACATTGATTTCAAATGAATAATTTAATTGCCTACACTAGAACCAAATAATTTCTAAACTACCATAACACCAAATCTAATTTATACAATTCAATGCTTGCATTAAATATTTTCTTCTCTTCCAGAGTACGAAGACATGTTTCCATATGAAGGCTCCCTCAAAGTGGTGCGAGCAAAAAATGCCTACACAGTAGACGAAGTGAAAGAAATAATCTCCTTGGCCGAGCTATCAAAACTAGATATCATACCCTTAGTCCAAACTTTTGGTCACGTTGAGTTTGCCCTGAAGCACAAGGAGTGGAGCAAATTGAGGGAAGTACCTGGTAGCCCTCAGGCTCTTTGTCCGAGCCGAAATACCTCCCTGGAATTTGTTTCCGAGCTAGTGAACCAAGTGATGACTCTCCATCCAAAAACCAAGTTTCTGCACATCGGTTGTGATGAAGTTTTTCAAATGGGAGAGTGTGAACAATGTCGCTTGGAGCTGCATGAAACTTTGTTCTTAAGACACATCAAGAACGTAGCCACTCTCGTCCGTGAAAAGTGGCCGAAAGTAAAACTGATAATTTGGGACGACATGCTGCGGCATCTCAACCAGAAAACCATGGTTGACATTGGCCTAGGGAATTATGTAGAACCTATGGTTTGGGTGTATGCTGAGGACATCTACAGGTTTGTAAGCCAACCAATTTGGGAAAAATATGCAGCTGTTTTTAAAACTGCTTGGACAGCTTCAGCGTTCAAAGGAGCATTCGGTGAAACTTTAATCGTGCCAGATGCGAGAAGGCATTTGGAAAATAATTTGCGTTGGCTAGACGTAATGTCTCAGCAGAATAATGCGTTCAAACTGCAACTAAGGGGTATCGCCCTTACAGGTTGGCAAAGGTATGATCATTTTGCCGTTCTTTGTGAACTGTTACCATCCAGTATACCTTCATTAGCATTAAGTCTACTGGCAGTCTCTCACGGATTTTTTAACTTAACTCTAAAACAAACGCTACTAGCTGCTCTAAGTTGTCCTGCACAATCATCTCCGCGAAACTCACCTTTTATAACTTTAGATATAGACCCCAATTTGTGGGATAAATTAGGCCGATGCATGTTTCCTGGAAGTTCAGTTTTCAGACTAACTTACCGGATGCATAGCACAGAAATAGAAGTACTTGAGTATCTTCGAATGACTAAGAGACATAAAGGTTGGCTAACCGAATACAATGTAAGGCACAATTACAGCCTGCCTCTAAGGATCGACGAGTTAACTTCAGATTTGCCAAGAATTTACCACGGATTGGTTTCGGTGGCTCGAACGGCAACGGAAGCTATGACCGAAATTTTCGACGAGTTTACAATAGCCGAATGGATTGAACAAAAAATTTATCCTTATGTGTTAGAGTTAGAACGATTACAAAACCAGTCAGCTGTGTTAAAGACAGTTGATAACTGGCCATCTCGGCCTTTAGTTCCATTGAAGGATTTACAAAGGTTGGGTGTCCCTGTGCTCCCCTAGTCATTTACAAACGATTTAAATATGCATTTAAATCAATCATAGAAACTAGTACACACATGGTGATTAGAAATGATTGTTTTAATTAATTTCGAATGCCTAAGGGAAAAATCCCTTCTTTTTACCAATGAAAGTATTTTATGTTGTGAAAGAATATGAGGTGGGCTTTTGGTTGTGTAAATTACAATTTTCTGTTGCTTAATGTACATAACTCACTGCCTCAAATGCACAAATTATATCTTGCCCCTTATTAAAAATGCATATATAATCATTACTGTAATAAATAGTCGTTCTTTTGAACAATAGGTACTTTGAGAGATTTTTAAATATTAAATATGAACATTTTTCATTTATACACAACTTTGACAATCATTAATACTGTATTTACAATTATTATTATTTGCACTTTTTGAGTAACATACCTCAATTTTTTTTACCTTGAAATATTTTATTCATTTATAGTTTATTTTTTATTATTTTCAAACAAACCATTCTATTGATAATAGTAGGGTATTTCATTATTTATTTTTTAAATTCTTTATATTTACTAATCATTCCACAAAATTGATATGAGGTTTTTCACGAATAACTTTTTATAAAAATACTAGGATTATCGGAATTTTTTTTCACATTACAATTTCTAAGAGTTTATAATCTTGTTAATGAAACTTCTCGATAGTAAATTAGAAACTAGGACTTAAACAAACGTTTAATATGTAATAATATGATGTTTCCTCGTTGTAAATTGTTGGTAATATTTTATATATCAATTGCGATGTAGTAAACCATTCCTCATATTTTTTAAGTTATTTCCATATTGCTGTTAATATTTTATAGATAAAACACCACTCTCAAAATATATATTATATGCTATTACCACATAATATGTAATATTACATTATAATGTGCTATTACATATAAATAGATTGTTGAAACGACGTCACTCTTCCCTTTATTTAATGTTTACATTTTTGAAAATTTTTACTATCAATTTTTAATCTAGGCAAATTTTTTATGAAATTTGATATTTATAGTTGTTGACCTTGTACATTTTCATAAAACTACAATATAATATATATAATAAATAAATGAATAGACTGTAAGGGCTTTAGAAAGCTAATCAATTGTTGTTGTGATTTTTTTGTGTGTGATTAGGTGAAATTTATTTATACATTTTCATAACATTTTGTGCCATAGCATTTCATTTCATGTGTAGGTAAGACATAGGCGTACATTTTTATACGATCTGAATGTAAATTTTTGGTTGTAGAACCTTAAGTTACCGTATTGTGATATTTCTATTGATATTAGTCGGTGAAATTTTACCTGTATAATCTGCTGAAGTTGTAGGTGACCTGTTAATTAGGTTTGGTAACTAACACCACATATTGTATTATTTGTCAATATGTGAGTTGGAGTTGTATACTGATAAGGAACAAATTAATACATATTATGTAAATAAAGTACATATTTAAAAAAGTCTTGATTTTTTACACATTTATTTCTGCTATATTCAGGTTTGCGGTAAATTAGACTTACTTATTATATAAATATTTTAGGTCATTATTTTAAAACTCAGTAAACTCTGCCAATAATAAGCCGCGATTTAAAGTTCAGTGTTTATAAATAAAATCCTAATTTTAAGCATCCGTCGTAAATGAACTCACGCCACGTAACCAAATTAGTCTAAAAAGCCACCCATTGCGATTTTTATCGCTCATATATCCATCTCGAATCTCATTCAAATAGAAGCTACGTAGGTATGGGGTCGTTCAAGTATTACGTAAGCACTTTGGATGATATCGATTTTAAAGTATATAAAATGCTAATTCATTTCGTATATTAGCGAAATAAATGTCGTTAAATATAGGGCATTCAAGTATTTTTAAATTTGATAATAAATGGCACGGAGATGCCCGGAAAAAGAGATTTTTTACTTAGTATAAAATAAAAATTGCAATAATGGAAGAGTGAATGATTATTAATATAATAAACTTGGTTAATTTGTTTAATGATCCTTACCAAATCCTTTTTAATACCTGTAGGATATATGCAGAAATCTGATTACGCAACATTTGGACGGTTCCTTATTAGATTGATTGCCTTTCGTTTCCTAAATGAAAAATTAACATGTTATCTCGCCATCCTTTATTACTACGAACTGTATCAACCTTGACCGAAAGAAACGTTATTAGACATGAAGTAAAAACTCACACATCTAACCTTTCCAAGTTTGAACGATCCTTCAAGTTTTGCCAGTGTGAGCTTCAGGTCCTTCGAGTAAACTGCGCTTTAGCAAGTAAGTATAAAAGTTTTCGGAAAAAATAATTATAAAACTCTCTAAAAATTGTGTAACATGTAATTAATTTTTTCTGTGTAGGAAAAAACGCATGAATATTGGCGCCAAAAGAGCGATCACATTCTAGAAGCTCTAAAAAATTGATGTGGTTTTTAAAGAACGTCTCGTAAATTAAACGGTATAAAATGTCTTCATCGGAAGAATTTATCGAGAATTTTCATAATCTCGAAGGGGCAACCTTGGGAAAAAGGCGGGAACATTTCAGGCGAAGTTTAGATGCTTTCAGGAACACCAATCCAGATCCTGAAACCGTGCGAGATTTAGCAGAAGCCTTGGCCCCAGAAACATTTTTGGAAGAAGTGTTAAAAATCGATTTCCTTGCAGAATTTAAAATGTTTACGCATTTAATTCAGGTCCTCAAAGAGGGCAAACTCGACCTCATTAGGAAAGTTTTAAAGTTGAAGTGGCTCTTTCAGGAAACCTTTGAGGTTGTAACGTCTGAAGAGTTCATTGAAGAGCTTTTACCTAACATTTCCTACACTACGCGTAGAAGCATTTTGCATCGGCTGGGAACTCATTTCAAAAATGAAGACTTGGCTGGAGAGTATTTCGACAAAACTTTTAAAAAATACGGAATATACGATGCTCAATGCTTGATGCCATGCTGTGCCCCAGAAAAAGTTTTGTACTTTGTTAAAGAACACGGATTGAAGGTTCAAGAGAAACACATCTTTCGTTTTGTTAAGAAGAATGTTCAATTCTTTCAACTGTACATCGAAGCTTACAAATCCTATGGGGACATAATTGAGGAATATCCGCGTTGTCTGAACTTTTTAGCTACTAACCACCCTGATGTGTTACATTCCTTGCACAAGAAACATTGTTTAACTGTTAATTTAAGTAGAAAGAGCACCAAAGCAATCATGAAGCTCTACTCTGATGAAATAGGAAATGATCTGGATGGCTGGCGAAATGTTCTTGATATGCCATATGTTTACCGATTCTACAAGGAAGACTTTTTGAGCTTCTTAGAGAAGACGTTCCCAAAAGACCTTAAAAACTTCACGATTGATTTGAGTCTCTTTCACGACAAACATACTTATTCACGAGAGAGTTGTTGCAGTCGTTCCCACTTAGAGAGTTGCTTGATACCATTTGGAAAAGAGAATAGATTCAAGTTTTTAGCGGAAGCGTTTGAAAAGGTGTACGGGTCTACTATTTTCAGCCACCCTGAAAAAATTACTCTGAAAGTCTTGATGTTGCTTCCAGACGATGAAAGGGAAAAGTGGTTGGAAATTAAGAAGAAAGAGGAGGAAAATGAATACTCGTTGCTTTATATGTTGCCCATTAACAGGTCCGTTCCGTTACTAAAGGCGGAGATTAAGAGGACCATGCAAGTTAAAAAGCGTAAAGAACTTCTTTGCGGGCTGGTGGAAACTTGTTGGTACAATGGTGGTGACAAGGAAGCGCTTCTTGGTGTTTTGAAGTATTTCCTTGACAAGCACAAGAAAGAAAGCTTGGAAACCAAGGGAGAATTTTTCAGTAAGTTGTTTTTCATTTCAGTAGTTGTTGCATTATTGCTGACTTTCTGAGATTTTTTGGATATGTAAGAGTATTTCGAATTGAAGTATCGAGGGAATAATTTTTAAATCTACCAATGTACTATCATATAATAGGTTTCCCCATAAATGGAGAAAGATCACAGTAGGTCTTTAATATACAGTAAAATAATAGTATCCGGGCGAGTGCATTATTAACTTACAAAATAAATATTCTGTTTAATTTTGTAATTATTGTAAAAACTTTGATTTTGCAAAGATTTTTAGTTAAACGAGACTTTTATTTAAAATGTACATTTGTAGTGAATAAAATAAAGAAATGTAAAAATGAATATTACATACAAGAATAAATGAAGAACGAATGAATAATCAATATGAATACAAGAATACAGAACACAATATATTCTAAATGGAAATAGGACATTAAAAATAGAAACGAGATACATATAAAAAATGAAAATAAAAAATAAGTAAGTTAAAATTTGCGCTGTGCTTTAGTACTGTGTCGTCAGTTTTGTTTATTCGCTCGCAGAAACTCGCGCCTGTGGCTCTCGTTTTTAATAATCTCAACTGGAGCGACTAAAATTAAGATTCGTTTTCATAAGATAATTATTTTAAAATATTTCATTTACTCACTTTATAGTCTAAGAACTTAGGAATAATATATTCAAAATAGAAATAATACATTCGTAATAGAAATAAAAAATTAAAAATATAAATTACAATCTGTAGTCTCTTTGATTATTGAGTCGTCGGTTTATAAGAGTGTTGTTTAGAAAAGCGAGAATTTCTGATGACAGAATTAAGATTAGAACACACATAAACATTGTTGATTTCTTGATATAGAGGTAACATTTTCTTTTACTTCAATTTATTATATGTAGAAGGATATTTGTTCATCTTGCGCAATATTTTGTGCGTATTAACGAAACTAGTTTTCTTTCGATTTAAAGCAGGTTTCTCAAGGAGCAATTAAGTACTTCGGTATACAGAGATTTCTGATTTATAGAGATTCGAATTAACGAAAGTCGACTGTATTAATATTCGTTTATTCAGACCTATCGTTTTGCCTAGGGTTTGTAAGCTTAAAAAATATTTTAGACGTACGGTATAAGGGCGTGAAAAATAGTTGTGTATTTTGATTGAGATTATCAAAAATTGTCGAAAATGTGTAAAATTGAATTAAGAAATGTATATCCCAGATGAAAGGGTTTAAATTATAACGGGGTCAACAGAGGAAATTGTAAATAAGGTCTGGGGGTTTATTCGAACATTTACTGTATATTGGAAATAATTTGAAGCACACATTAAGCTTGGTATTCCGAGAGCACATTTACTCTCTGGCCAAGGTTAAAGGTACATTAGATTGTGAACCTACCTTTAACCTTGCCCAGAGGGTAAATGTGCTTTCGGCATACCGCCCTAAGAGGGCTGACTAGTAAACAAACCGCACTTTTCAGATATCTCAAAAATTACTAGGCGAAATATGATGAGATTTTCGCAGATGCTTTAAAACATGATTTGAAAGGTAACCAAAACGCCCCTTTGGCAAAATATATAATTTTTTTTTCTTATCGATTATCGCACAAAATCTCGCTGTGGTGACACACGTTACAACATAAAGAGCATTTTATCTTAATGAAATTTTGAAAAATATTACCAAATTTTTAAGAAATCTGAAAAGTTCAAAACGGATTCAAAATTCCCGCAACGGGATAGATATACGTTGTCGTTGACGTTAGAGAAGGACGCATGCCAATGTTTACAAATAAGTTTGTTTACTAGTCAGCCACCTTAAATAGCGGCGATTTTTTTTTTCATTTGCCAAAGAGCTTACTTTAGTCTAAGATGGATAAATTATGATTTTTTTTCATTAAAGGAGTGAAATCGCCACTAAGGCCCGCTTTTACAATCGTCAATTATCTCTCAGTTAGGTAACCAACCAATCAACTATCAGGAATTTTTAAAATAGCGATAGCTGATTGGTTAGCTAACTAACAGAGAGATAACTGTCGTTTGTAAAATCGGGCATAAATGTAATGAATTATCGGTGAAAATGCAGAATTGGTATATTCCAGAACCTTCGTCTTGAAAAGAATATTGCCGAGGATTTTCCCACTCATACATACATCCAGCGATTTATTAAATAATAATAAGAGTTGAGATTGACCTTTGCGTGCTCTAAATTTAGTTAGTTCATTTTGATTTTGGCGATAAGAGTATAAGCATAAATCATCAGCTTATTAGGGTATCTTTTTTCTCAAATACCTATCGATTTGAACCAAAATAGTATTCAAGAGAATAGAATTTTAAATGAACCTGTTAGGGCTGCCGCTTGAATATGAATATGAGTGCCAATTATCTTTTATCAATAGATCACGCATAGATAGATCAACCACTGATTACGTTAAAATACGTTTAAAAAAACATCAGAATAATATATATTATTCAAAATTTGTTATTTAATTTTCTTTGGGTATATTTGGGTCTATTTTTACATAAACTACTTCATTTAATGTTGAATTTTTTTAATTTATTTTTGCTGACGTTTCGCCCGTCTTTTGCGAGCTTCCTCTGGAGCACATACTAAAATACTTTAACAATTTATTACATTTCTTAAAATATATCACATTTGTCTATCTCTCCCTACTTTCATGTTTCTATTTAATACAATTATGACTCACCCTTTAAACTTCTCTTTTCTTTTCTTTATAATTATTATTTTAGGACAGGCACATATAACATTTTAAAGATTTTATCTTCCTCTTTATTAAGGAACACGTGTAATATTAAACCTAACTTTTTTTTTAATATTATTTTTATATCCCCTATATTCTATTTATCCGTATACATTGCGGCATCTATTGTACACTTTATCACTTTCCGATACATATTCTTACAATCTGTTTCTTATCCTAATTTACAGTTATTTCTACCTTTCCTCTCACTCCTCAAACTCCCATCGTCATTCTCTATCAGCTTACATTTCAACTCCCTTAATCAGTCAATTCATTCTCTAATTCCCGTCTTCTTACAGTACATCGTAAACTTTATGTATGTTTGTGGTGTCTCTTTTAAAATTTATTGAGTTTTTGTTACTTTTAATAAACAGTGATTCCAAGATTCTTCTTTAAAAGTCAAATGTGTGTCCGTGTGTAATGCTATGCGCACTTAACGCAGTGCATCCGTCTAAATTGCTCTTTCTGCATGTACTATTATGTTGTGTCATTCTTGCTTGCAAATATTGCTTTGTTTCTGTCACATATACGCCCTCACATTGATTACATTCTACTTTATAAATTACATTTGATCTCTTACCCTCCACGTCTTTATCTTTAATTGCACTGTAGAATTGTTTAGTTAAATTTTGATTTTTACTCACTATGTTAATATTATATTTCTTAAGTTTTTGTTTAATATTATTGGTTAATTTGTTCACATAAGGTATTGAAATGTATGTTACTTTTTTATTCTCTTCATTTCTCTGATTTTTGTTTAATTTATGCGGGTTATAGTATTTTGTTATCCTCTCTTCTATTATATTGTTGACTATATTTTTTGGGTAATTGTTAATATATAATGTTTCTTTTACTTTATTTAGTGTCTCTTTTCTAAATTCTGGATATTGCTCTGTCTGCTAAGTTTTTAATAACCCCATGTTTATAGCTTTTATCACATTCTGATTTATAATTCATATATCTCCCTGACCAGATTTCTTTAGTATACCCATTTGTCTTTATTCTGTTTCCAATTTTATATAGGGACATATCTAAGAAGTTCAAGCAATTATCTTTTGACTTTTCTAAAGTGAATTTTAAATTATTGGTATATTCGTTGAATATGTTTAAAATTGTATTTACCATATATCTTTATCTTCTGCACTTATTAAAATATCGTCTACGTATCTTTTATAGAAACCGATCGTTTGTCCTATTTCAGTCAGCACTTCTGCTTCCAGGTCTTCCAGCACTAAGTTCGCGCAAACTGCT
>JAWQRP010002766.1:0-14763 GCA_033557875.1 Quadriops clusia | reverse complement strand
TTTTAATTTAAATTAACATGATTAAAAGCAACGGTATTTAATTTAAATGAGTTGATACATTTGAATCAAATACATTTTATTCATTCCAAAAACATAAATCATAGACTGGTTATTAAATGCAAAACTTACCTGCAATTTTTTTGATTTTAAAGTAAAATTTCTTTGTGTGTAGTGACTTATTCAGACCTTATTGTAAGATGTTCTGTGTATTTGAATAAAAATAAAATAAAAAAATAAATCGTTTCGAAATGTAGAGGCACTGCAGTCGAATTCGTGAACGCAACGAAAGTTTACCACAACAAAATGTAGGTGACACACACAAAAATACTTACTAAAATGGGTATTAAATTTTTTCATGTGTGCCGCCTATATTTTGTTGTGCCAAAGTTTCATTGCTGGAAGTAATATTCGTTGCTAAGATCACGAATTCGACTGCAGTACCTCTACATTTCGAAACGATTTATTAATAATTTTTAGGTAAGCATTTGTTGCATTAGGTGACATGTCTAGTTACATATATTCCTTTGTCTATGCTTAAATCGCTGTTCCCATAAACCTCTTACTGCCAGTTGGCACTCTGATTCGCCAGATGGGGAAAGAATTGGGCATATCATAACCTGGAAGTTTTTTTTTTTTTTTACTTGTTTATTTAACGTCGGCCTATTTCCGCATCAGAGGCCAATCACCGATGCCAGAGATTAGGACCACAACTTCTGGGAATTTAGCCAATGCCAGGATTTCCACCTGGTCATTGTGTTCTTTAACGTGCGCGTGGATTATACCTACAACACACGGGACCCCCAGCTTTACATTGCTCCCAGACGATGAGGCACTCAAACATTTTTTCCTAATCAGAAAAATCATCGCCGTCGGTGGGGTTCGAACCTACGACCCCTAGCACTAAAAGCCAGCACCTTAGCAACTAGGTTACCAACGACGATAACCTGGAAGTTGCAATGATAATTCAAAATTAGGAATAATAATGATATCAAAGTTGTATTATATGCTTTGACATTTGTCAATTTTCCATACTGACGTAACTGTTGCCTTGGTGCCAGCACGTGCTTGGTTCACTCGTGTGTAAGTGATGCGGTTGGCGCAAAATTCAAAGGAAGAATTGAACGTTAAAACGCTCCTCGTGCGAATAACGAATCTAGCGTAATTTTGCCTTTTAATATATAGGGGTGATGCATCAACCTATTGGCTTTATACCACTCTGATAAAATTTTCAACATCGGTCAATGGTCTTTGATAATGTAAATTAGAAATTTACAAAACCGGTCAGCCTAGTAAAAATATAAGCAGAAGAGGTGACCAT
The DNA here is from genome assembly GCA_033557875.1 of Quadriops clusia. NCBI lineage: Eukaryota > Metazoa > Arthropoda > Insecta > Coleoptera > Hydrophilidae > Quadriops > Quadriops clusia. Next base: position 13,445 of record JAWQRP010002766.1, on the reverse strand, counting down.
ACGAATATAAGGAAACATCATTTAATACCAATCATCAAAATTAAAATTCTTATCGTTACCAATATTATTATTATTATATACACTATTATTATTATTATATATACTATTATTATTATATATACTATTATTACATATACTATTATTATATATATTATTATTATTATTATATGAGCTATGTAAAGAAATATTTATTCCAGACCTTCAATAGTAATGGACTTTTCGTACCGTGCAGAATATTCCAAAAGCAACAGAGCAGCATGTAGAACATGTAAATGGAAGATCGGGAAAGACGACTTACGCTTGGCTGTCCTCGTGCAATCACCCATGTTCGACGGGAAGATGGCACAGTGGTACCATTTCGATTGTTTCTTTAAAAATCAGCGACCCAAATCCGTGGACGAAATCGAGCATTTCGAAAGCTTACGCTATGAAGACCAACAAAAGCTCAGGACGAAATTAACACAACCTTCCTCTGCCCCAACCACCAAAAAAGGGGGAAAAAGAGGAGCTGGAGACAACAATGCCCTCAAGGACTTCACCATTGAGTATTCGAAGTCGAGCCGTGCTGGATGTCGTGGCTGCGAGCAAAAGATCATGAAGGGTGAAGTTCGGGTTTCGAAGAAAGATTTCGAGTCGGATGTTGGGAAACGATATGGAGGCCAAGATAGATGGCACCACGTGGGCTGCTTTGCTAAGCTACGGAACGAATTGCAATATTTCGAGTGCGGAGATAAATTGCCTGGATTTAAGGGGCTTAGGAAAAACGATAAAGAGGAGGTTATGAAGGAATTACCGTATGTATTTTGTAGAATAAGCTATTCGAAATTGAAAATCTTAAGATTGCCGCCATTTAAAGAAATATTATTTTAAAGGGCTATTAAAGCTGAAGGTGAACCGGAAACAAAAAAAGTAAAAGCCAATGAAGAAATTAAGCAGGATGTGAAGTTTGAGGCAGATTTGAAGAAGCAAAATGATATTATGTTTAAATACCGGGATCAATTGAAGGAAAACCTCAATAAAATTTTGCTTTATTCTCTACTTGAAGCAAATGGGCAAAAAGGAAAAGCTGGTGGAGAAGAAGAGGTAGGAAACATTTTTCAAACCTAATTACAACTTAACAGGAATTACATTAAAATTAAAAGAAAGTTATTCAATTTATTTACATATTTATTAAAATTTATAACAAGTTATATTTTTTTAATTCATTCTATTTGCAATAATAATAAATGATTATAGGCTCTTGATAAATTAGCAGATTTAATGACATTCGGTGCTCTAGAGTCTTGCACTGAATGCAGTGGCGGCCAGTTTGTTTTTACGAAATTTGGCTATGTTTGCCAAGGGGACAAAACGGAGTGGACGAAATGCAAAAACACAGTGAAAGAACCCCCAAGACGGCCGTTTGTAGTGCCGGACGACTTTGAAAAATTCGATTTTTTGGAAAAATATAAATATGTCCCTCGTGTTCGATTGTTTAGGGAAATCGTTCCTTTGGCGGTACCTTCCACTAGTTCCGAAAAGAAGGACGAGACTGACAAGTAAGTCAGATGTAGTGTCACACAAACAATTCACAATCATCTGATTTCGTTTGCATCATTTCTCTTGTAATCACTCCTATAATTAAGAGAATCAATTTAAAACCATAGGACATGCCTTCATTGTAATAACATTTTATTGTCTTTTTTTTACGAACTTAACTGATTTTATTAACGATTATTAATTGTTTAACTATTTTAAGTATGATTTTAATTTTTAGACCGAAGATAGAACGTGCCTTACCAGCCTTATATAACATGGAATTTGTATTACATGGTTTGAGGAAATCGAAGATGAAACAATTAAAACAAGAAATTGTTCGTTTAGGAGGTAGTGTAATCAGTAGGATACCGAGCGCCCTAGCAATGATATCCACACCTGAAGAAGTTGAAAAAATGGGAGCACGCATGAAGGAATCGAAAAATTGCAACATTTATGTAGTATCTGAAGATTTCGTTCACTCTGCCAAAGACCGAGTCGATGACATTTTCAATCTTATCAAGGAAAAAAGTATCTGCTCTTGGGGTGAAAAAGACCCTAATAAATGGCTACCTAAAAATACCTCCAGCATTTTCGTATCTAAATCTAGTGGTCTGTTTAAAAAATCAGGCCCTAGCAAAGTAAAAATTACCGTAGAAGGCGGTAGCGCCGTCGATCCGGAATCACAATTAGAAAGCACGACTCACGTCTACAAGAAAGGTGACGACGTTTACTCGGTGGTGTTGGGTCTAACAGATATTCAAAACAAGAAGAATAGTTACTACAAAATGCAAATTTTACAGGTAGACACAAATCCGACCGTGTTCTACTTGTTTAAATCCTGGGGACGAATCGGAACGAACATTGGCAAATCGATGACTCCGATGTACTTTGATCTTCAGGATATCTTGAAGGATTTTCTCGCTACTTATTTGGATAAAACAGGAAATGCCTTCGAAAATCGGAGCAATTTTAAAAAGATACCTGGCAAAATGTATCCGGTGGATGTCGATTACGGGAACGAAGAACCTGAGTTTTGTATTGATGAGGAGACAGTTTCGGAATTACCCCAACCGGTGCAGACTTTGGTTAAGATTATTTTCGATATTAATGCTATGAAGAGAACTTTGAGGGAGTTCGAGATTGATATGGAGAAGATGCCATTAGGTAATTATTCATTTAATATTAGTAATTATGAGTTTTAATTTTTTTTTACGTTCATATATATGTGCTTTTATTTTTCCTGGATATACGGCCTAATGATGGAATTTAAAAACGAAAAGAAAATAATGTTTTCATAGTGCTCTATATTTAAATACAAATGTATTGTATGTTCTTTCTGATGTTTCGTGAATTTGAACTATCGCATTTACAAGGAAAAGATAATTATTGTAACATTCTTTCTCCTACCATATTACAAATAGTTTCCATGTACACTAAAAGTTATTGGTTCACATCAACAAAACAGTGCTATATTTATATTTTTCTACATTCCGTATTTACTTTTAATATAAATAAAATTAAATTAGTACAAAATGCAGAATTATGTAAATACAGGATCTGTTTTGTTAATGCTACACAATAATTTTTAGTGTAAACAGAGATTATTTATAACATGGTAGGAGAAAGAATGGTATAAAATTATGTTTTCTAACATAACTGGATAGCCTGGGTAAATAAAAGCATATATGTATTATTATTCTTATATGTTAATGTGTTAACTATAATATAATGCTCAGTCATTTTAGTATTGCATACTCATAGTTTCAAATTTAATATTACTTTTCTGTGATATTACATAACTATTCCTTCATTAAAATTTTAGTAAAATAACAACTACACAACTTATCTGTTTTGGTCCCCAAAATGTTATCAGTTAACATGTTAGTATCTGTGATATTAACATATATTAACTATTTTAACTGATTATTATGCATTATTATTATTAGGTAAACTAAGTAAAACGCAAATTCAAAATGCGTACAAAGTTTTGACGGAATTGCAAGGCTCCGTGGATAACAATGGATCACCCCACGATTTCATAGATGCGTCAAATCGGTTCTATACTTTGATTCCACATTCATTTGGACAAGATGGACCTCCAATCTTGAACAATACAGATCTTATAAAGGTATAGTAAACTAAAAATAATGTGAATTGCTTTCTTGAATAATTTGTGGTTGTTTTGTTGGGATTTAGTCCTAGTTTTTAGGGGTGAAGTAAAACTACATTTCCCTTATAATGTGTTTGTATTTTACCTGACGCGTTTCGTGGTCCCTGACCACTTCTTCAGAGGTGTATTCAAACATTAAAACAATATATCTGCGAAACAAGACAATACTATAGAAACCAATAGGTGTTTTATACATCATGCGACATGTGTCTTTTAGGTTATACTTACATTTCTTAAAAAATCACAACAATTCATATAAACCACAAACTACATTCTCAAACTAAGTTATTTAATTTATCTTGGCGAACTACATTTTACTGTTTTATTACGGGATGGTTTAGTTAAAATTAATTGCACTCTCTAAGGCTTGCCTGCCTGGACAATATATTCACGAACATAGTACCTGTCACAGCGGAAAACCACCAGCTTCATGTATCTGATCATACGGCTCAAACACTAATGTACGATGCAGCCCGAGTGAGGACCAATCATGTCCGCAAACTAAGGCGTAGTTTTACGGCCAAAAACCGCCTTAACTTCATGATAAACCTCCAGCAACAAGACTGGTGCATGGTACAAGCAGAGAGCAATGCGAAGGAAAAGATGGATGGATTCTTTGACATGTTCATGCGTGCTTTCGACTCAGCCTTCCCTAGGATCTTCACGACCACTTCAAGGAGGAAACCGATGACACATCCACCCCACTTCTATCAGGTTAAGGAGACACTGGGACTAATGCTCGACACCTATCGTATGACTAAAGACGAGGAAATTAAAGAAATATATCTACGATACAAAAAATATTACAACCAGTTGGTGGCATCTAACACCAGACTGACACGCCAAACAAAAATTGAGGAATCAACCAATAAGTTCAAGACCACTTGGAAGGTCATCAACGAACTGACGGGCAGGGTCCCGTCTTCTCCAGGCGACACTCCCGATCCGGAGACGTTGGGGGCCATGCCGGACAGGATACGAGAGGAACTCGAGGCCATTGGGGGCGGACTGCCTCAAGAGAGGATCCCTGTTCCGCGGAATGCCCACAGGGTCTTCCTGGCACCCACAGATCAACAAGAAATACTGGAGGTCACAACTCGAATGAAACCAAGTAGGGCGCAGGACTTCTATGATATGCCCATGGATCTAATAATCCATGGCAAATGAAAATTAGAAAAATAACACCAATCCATAAAACGGGGGATGTGACAGATTCTAATAATTATCGACGAATAACAATCCTGCCCGTCTTATCGAAACCCTTGGAGGCCATCATCCTGCGGCGCCTAAGGGACTTCCTCGACGGATTGATATGCAACGAACAATATGGTTTCCGTAGGGGCCGGTCTACGACGGATGCCCTCCTGGACCTGCTGGAATACGTGACCAGTGCACTTGAGGCGGGAGATAAATGTCTTATACAGGAATGCGGCCTAACAAAGGCGTTTGACTGTGTGCAACACGACGTTTCTTAAATAAGGCGGAACGGTATGGAGTGAGGGGGGTGGCACTGGACCTCTTGGATTCGTACCTCTCGGGCCGCCGACAGTGTGTGGAGTTGGGGGGTGCGAGGTCCTCGTTGCGCCCGGTGAGGACTGGAGTCCCCCAGGGCTCCTTGTTGGGTCTGCTCATCTTCCTTATCTATATCAACGACCTGCCCACAAGCCTTCCTAAATGTGTGGTACTATTCGCGGACAACTCCACACTGCTAAGCAGGGACGCCAACGCATCATCCCTGAAGGCTAAAGCTGAGGAGACGCTGATTTGTGCGTCAGAGTGATTTAGGAGCAATGGGCTGTTACTGAACCGCAAAAAGACAGCGAAACTGGTGGTCGACATGAACCGCTGGGCGACCAGATCTCTGATGAGTAAACCAATCAAATTTCTAGGGATTTACATAGACTCCCTACTAACCTGGGAATACCACATAACAAGATTGTCGATCAGACTAGCGACCGCGGTCTATGCCGTGAGAAGGGTGGCAGCTGCGGTGAGCAGGGGGGCGGCAATGGTGTTTTACATCGTGATGTTTCATGCCCGGATGAGCTATGGCATCCTGGCCTGGGACGCCTCCGCACATACTCCGAGAATTCTGGCACTGCAAAATAGAGCAGTCAGGGGAATATTGGGGTTGCCCACGAGCGCAACCTGTAGGCCCCATTTCTCCGCCCTAGAGATATTGACGGTGACTTCAGAATATATTCTTCAACAACTATTATTCGTAAAAACCAACGAATCCAACTACACAACAAGAACACATATACACGAACACCGCACAAGAAGCTGCGATAAGCTTCAGACAGACTTCTACAGATTGGCATCTTGGTTGTCCAGGAATATGGGTCCGAGACTGTACATCGAACTTCCTAGCGCGCCCAGAGTATTGCCCCAGCGACAATTCAAAGTGCAAATTAAGCGCATGCTCCTTCAAGGAGCATTCTATACCATTGAGGAATTCCTGGAGGGTGTGAGGACTCAGAAGGAGATCTAATAAAGGTTCCGGTTTTCATTTTCATTCTCATGCATTTGACGTACAATGTAATTATATTGAATAAATGTTATAATAATAATAATATTGTTATAATAAGATACATCGGGTGACAATTTGGTGTTTAACATATAAAAGTGAAGGCAGTAGGCGCTGTTATTATTATTTTGTTGGTTTCTGGGAAATTTTATACTGACGACAAAATATAAAAGTATCAGGTCAACTATTTGATTTTCTACTATCTTTTATGTTCTTTGTTTGTGTGGTATAAGTGAATTGTATATGTAACTGAGTCCTTCGATATCTTTGCGATCATTTACAATAGTGTCTTTGTGTTTTTTTAAGTGGATCATTTCGAGTATTTCCCTTGATCGTTCTTTTCTTTCTTGTCCTAATATTCTTGGGTTATCGTAATCAAAAGTGTGTTGTTGTTCTACAGCATATTTTTTCAAGTCTGTGTTTTCGTAGTGTTGCGTTTTAATACACCTTTTATGTTCTTTAATTCTGTCATAAAGATGACGTTGTGTTTGTCCAATATAGGTCCCATTGCAGTCTAGGCAGTCTATTTTGTAAATTATGTGTGTTTTTTGGTTTGGTGGAGTGGAGGCTTTTTGTTTACTGAAAAGTTTTAGCTTATTGGAATTTTTATTTTGATGACTTATTGTAAGTTCGTGTGGTTTTAGGATATTTGAAATTTTTTCTGATAAATGTTTGATATAGGGTTGCGCAACATATCTAGTAGCTGGCTCTATTGGTTTGTTAATTGTTTGTTGGTGATTTAGATTTTGTATGGCTCTCGTTCTTTGTTGAAAAATTTTTTTGATGAAAGATAGCTATTATTTATTAACGTTTGAAATATTTTATTTGTGGTTTGTGGTACAACCCATATCACACAAAAACAATGTAGCAAAAGCTCTTATCGATCGTGCAATAAAGCTAACATCACCATCATTTCAACCAGAAATCATAAATAAAATATTTCAAACGTTAATAAATATATAGCTACCCAGAATCTTTCATCAAAAAAATTTTTCAACAAAGAACGAGAACCATACAGAATCAAAAACACCAACAAATAATTAGCAAACCAATAGACCCAGCTCCTAGATATGTTGCGATACCCTATGTCAAACATTTATCAGAAAAAATTTCAAATATCCTAAAACCACACATACTTACAATAAATCGTCAAAACAGAAATCCCAATAAGCTAAAACTTTTCAGTAAACTAAAAGCCCCCACTCCACCAAACCAAAAATCACACATAATTTACAAAATAGACTGCCTAGACTGCAATGGGACCTATATTGGACAAATACAACGTCATCTTTGTGACAGAATCAAAGAACATAAAAGGAGTATTGAAACGCAACATTACGGAAACACAGCCTTGAAAAGACATGCTATAGAACAACAATACACTTTCGATTACGATAACCCAAGAATATTAGGACAAGAAAGAAAAGAACGATCAAGGGAAATACTCGAAATGATCCACATAAAAAAACACGAAGACACTAATGTAAATGATCACAAAGATATCGAAGGACTCAGTTACATATACAATTCACTTATAACACACAAACAAAGAACATAAAAGATAGTAGAAAATCAAATAGTTGACCTGATACTTTTATATTTTGCCACCAGTATAAAATTTCCCAGAAACCAACAAAATAATAATAACAACGCCTACTGCCTTCACATTTATACGTTAAACACTGTAATGTCTGGGGTATATTTGCGGGGTTTCTCCTTGAGTGTTGTTAAGGTTGGTTGTTGATCATTGAGTAATAAAATCACCTTTTCTTTAAAAGTTGCAACTAGTTTTTAATTCTGTCTTATTTACTTAATGTGTAATTTATAAATGTAATGTAGTGTGGACTATGATATTAACACTGAAGGGGTTGAAATGCGAGAGAGTCTGCTGCCCTCGGTGCGAAGTTTAAGGTTTTACATCTTGTTCAATTCTCTTCCTAGACTGCCTTCCGCACGGGTATATAAGGGTTGGCTTTTTCTTATTGTTTTGGCACCTACGTCACAAATCGATTTCTCTTCTAGGAAAGAAAGTCGAGAAATCTGTTTGGTGACAAAGGGTGCCGAATATCTAGCCGCGCCAATGTGTTCAAACAATTGACATTGAACACATTAGCACGTCTGCAAAAGGTACGTGAGAACTCAACCCTTCCTATTGGAATTCCTTTGTATCGGTTTATTACTTTACAATTCTTTATTCCAGATGAGCTTTTTAGGAATTCCAATAGAAATTGTCTCGTAAATCTCAGCACCACTACAACACCAAATTGTCAACCAATCTACCTTAGAGAGTGCAATTAATTTTAACTAAACCATCCCGTAATAAAACAGTAAAATGTAGTTCGCCAAGATAAATTAAATAAACTAGTTTGAGAATGTAGTTCGTGGTTTATATGAATTGTTGTGATTTTTTAAGAAATGTAAGTATAATCTAAAAGACACATGTCGCATGATGTATAAAACACCTATTGGTTTCTATAGTATTGTCTTGTTTCGCAGATATATTGTTTTAATGTTTGTATACACCTCTGAAGAAGTGGTCAGGGACCACGAAACACACCAGGTAAAATACAAACACATTACAAGGGAAATGTAGTTTTACTTCACCCCTAAAAACCAGGAGTAAATCCCAAGAAAACAACCACTAACTAAAAGTAATGTTATAGAGAAATAGTAAAATTGTAAAACCAATTAAACGGGTAATTGTTCTTGTTAGCAAAAAATAGAATTGTTGGACAACCTCATGGAACTCGAACTAGCTTACAGTTTAATTAAAAGCCAAGGGACGGACCGCAGCATTGATAATCTCTACAGCATGCTAAAGACGGAACTAAAGCCTATAGAAAGGAAATCCCAACAATTTAATATTATAAAAACTTATGTAAAGAATACTCACGCTAAGACTCATTCATTGTACGCCTTGGAAATTTCCGATATATTTGAAGTTGTGCGAGAGGGTGAAAAAGAACGATTTGAACCATTCAAGTCCCTTCCGAATCATAAATTGTTGTGGCATGGCTCCAGGTTAACGAATTTTGTTGGAATATTATCTCAAGGATTGCGGATAGCTCCACCGGAAGCTCCAGTCACGGGATATATGTTCGGAAAAGGCATTTACTTTGCTGATATTGTTTCCAAGTCGGCCAACTATTGCTGCACTAATGCATTAAATCCTACAGGATTGATGCTATTATGTGATGTGGCTTTAGGAAAGGTAAGTTCGCAGTTGAATTCCAAATAATAATTTTTAAAAATAATTTATTTAAGCTTTTGGTTACTGTTTTCTAGAGTGTCGAACATAAATTTGGGCATTACATCAATAAACTACCTAGAGATATACATAGTTGCAAAGGGGTAGGAAGGACTTGGCCGGATCCGTCTCAATCGCAAACGTTAGATGATATAGAAGTGCCTTGTGGGAAACCCGTTACTGAAGATGCTAACCATCAAGGCCACTTGTTGTACAATGAGTACATTATTTATGATGTAAACCAAGTTAACGTTAAGTATTTAGTGCAAATGAACTTTAAGTATAAATATTGAACTAAAAATTGCTTGAATTTAATTGTTACTACTATTAAAGTGTTGAGTTTCATGTTTTCAAGAAATATATAAAAATATATATATATATATATAATTTTATTTTGAATATAAAAAATATTAATATTTAGTTTCCTGCTGTTACAAACAAAAGGTGGTCATATTTAGGTGTTTACTAAGGGTCACGAAACAATTAAAAAATTTTGATCACACTTTTATTCGTTTATTGTTGAACAATACTTTCCCTGTCCTGTTACCATTTATTTTTAAAATTTCAGACGACATCTTTAAATGGAAGAAAATCCTGTACAAATTAACCTGAACCTTTGATTGGCCCTTTAACATTCCTATGTCTCCATGGTACCTACTATAAAGAAATCACTTCCTCTTCATTTGATGAAAATGGTAAGTTCTTATTTTTTTTATATTTATATCAATGGTTACGATTGGAATATAACTAATACAAACCAATGGTATAGGCAACAATTACATACTTTGACCAACCTTGTATAGTGATGTTCATTATACTCAATGTATTTAACTTTGACCTTTTTTTAAATTATTTTCATTTTTTTCTATTTGTAATCTTATGCTCTTATTAAAGTAAAGTGAAGATTATACTTTTATATTCAATAGTTTAGTAAAAAATATAATTAAAACTTCCTATACAAATAAATTTATTGACAAAAGAGAAATGAACCATGGCATACAAAGTACAAAATAAATCTTACGTATTATTTTTTAATTTTAAAATATTAATATTTTTCAATATTATCTCTACATTTGTAAAATGATATTAATAATAAACAACTATAAAAATTACTAATCGCAAACAATCCAAAACTGATCTTCTTACGGAGGCAAATTGAACCTAACAGACTCGTTATGTATAACTCGGATCAAGTCCTGGTTCACAGAGAAAATAAATCGGAGACACGCAATCTCCACAACAGAATTATCATACAGTCGTACTTTATTCCCGTTGGTAATCGGTCGTCCGTCCACGAAAATGGGCCGCTTTCCTTCAGACGACAAATAAAATTCTCCGGTGTTTCTCAATCGTAACGTCGCTTGTCGTCTTGACACCTTGTGAGCGGGGCCTTCGAGGGTTAAATCGATGTCGACTGAATGACCTTTAGCAGATCGTCCAATTGTTATTTCTCGGCTGCGCATAAGGTAGCGGACCATTCGTCCCCTTAACACCGCCAAAGTCTGGCTGTCTAGTTCCCCAGGACACACTCCTGTTACACTATCCACTAGGACATTCCACCGGCCGACTTCGTTTTCCAGTTGTCGGATTTCTCGGATGTTGCGTCGTTGCTGGAGGCGCAGCTCTCGGTCTAGAGCTTCGTCTGGAGGCTCGCTCAACTCGGAATCTTGTATCAAATCTTCGGCATCACTAAATGACAAAGCCGGTCGTGAACCTGTTGGGTACGGTGTCAACATTTGGTCAGGAAGTAAGTGGTACATTCGGAGAGTATTCCAGTGCCTCTGCAAAGAGAGGGCGGTCCGTCCCGAATAAAACACATCTGGATGTTGATTTAAGAGTTCGGCAAAGACGTTGATGTTCGGATACGACTGTGACTTGATGGTGCCCAAAAGATGTTCTTCCTGGTTGCTCCATAGAGCACGATCTTGCACCGCAGCGATCATGTCAGGGTGCAAGTTGCGCATGGCGGCAACCGCGACTCGGGAAACCGCCTGGTCATACAAAAGGGCGTACCATCTCTGCTGGAGTTCTTGCACAGTGAATCGGCACGAAAATTTGGTGCCCAAGTGAACGGTTCTTAAGTCGTTGGTTTGCTGCACCCCGATGATAAGAGCAAGGTCGTCCGTTGGTTTCCACCGGCCCAAATCTTTGGTGGCGATTTGGTTGTGTTGTCTGCCTTTTTTGTTGCGTCGAGAAGACCCTGTTAGGGGTTTCGTGGGGGGCTTTCGTTTGGTTTCCGACGTTGACGTACTCGGGACCGGTTGAGGAATTGGTGCAGGCGCTGGGCTAAGGGAGGTGGTCGTGTATTCGTGTGATGATTGGGTTCGGGCTCTTCCGCTCTGAAATAAACATATATCGGGCGATTAGTTTATTAACTTTGATTGCATTATTTTATTAAAATTAATAGTAATGATGCTAATTAACTAACATATAGAAATAGTTCATTGAAATTATGGGTTGCTTATATGTACAATGAAATTAATAAATTTAGAAGAGAGTAGTAGTAGAGTCAAAAATTTGAATGAATTAACATTAAAATATCGAAAATTTTAATGCTTTTAAAAACTATTTAAAATTTTTAACATGATAAATTCAATAATTACAAAAAAATATGTTTTTCCATTTTTCAAATGCAATATTTTAGATATTCGGTTGAGGTCCATTTTTAAGACGTTAATAGTAATGAAATTTTAAGTAAAATGAAATGCAATGGAGCTCTCTACTTTTCTTTATTTAGCGACGTTTCCGCCGTTCCGTTGTAAAGTTACAACACTTTAACATAATATATTATATTGACCCCCCTTCACCTCATAATTTATTTAATTTGTTTTTGAATATTTATATCATTTATTTTTGTACACATACGCAATATTGTACATAAAAAAGAATTCAGCTTCATTATCTATCAATGCAATAAAATACAGGGTGGTAGAATAAAAGTGTCCCATAAAAACTGCTGCTTCTTTATCGAGTCTTTGCCGACTCTTTGAAGATCAAGGACCACCCTTGAAGTACAGATAAAGTTTTCTACACGCAGATATTCAATAATCTTACACATTTTAGAAGTTTCTTATAACAAGCAAAAAACATTATATCGTATAATAGGCCATTATTTGTAATTCATCATAGTCTTGTGTTCGTTCAAAGTTTTGTCCGTTGAATTTTAACGTGTTTTTTGTAAAAAATATAAACCTGATACATTTAATTTAATGGTGGTAATAAGTAGTGATGGTTCGCAAAACAAATTTAAAAACGAAATATAACAAAACTCTGACTACAAGTAAGTTTAAGCCATAACTTCTGTAATGTTTGAATAAGATTGATATGTGAATTGTTAATTTACTAACTCATTGCATAATGTTAACCATTTTAGAGACCTGAAGAAGCCGCAATTCATGCGGCGAAACCGGTAGCCTTACGAACAATTAAATAAAACAGTCAAGAAAGTACCAGAAATTTTATTTTCAACTCAACATTCACCACCCTTATATTTATTTTATATACAATATTCTAAGAAATTTGATAAAAAGAATCTAGAGCAGAGTATCTAAAAATAATGTTTTGATTTCACAATTTGTGATTAGTAAGTGTCTGTCATGTCAAATGGTCATTTTCAGGTTGATGTGAATAAAGTATATAGTATTTAAAAAAAACTTCAATATGAACTTTTAATTTGAAAAATAATAGATCGAAATTGTCTAGGGGTTAAGAGTCAATGCAATGAAAATATTAGCTTGAAACTGGTCGATGGATTGGCTGAAACATCGCTAAATAAAGAAAAGCAAAGAGGTCCAGTGTATTTTATTTACTTTAAAGTTTTATTAATATTTTAGGATATTTTTAAGAATAAGTTTTATTTTTATAAGGTTTGTTTTATCATAGTGTCAGGATCAGTTAGGAACTAACTGAGACTGCGCAGTAAGTAAAATCCGTTCTATCATAATTCCAAACATAGTTGTCGTCATTTTGCCAGTTGTTCTATC